>JAASAO010000030.1:0-63748 GCA_017311375.1 Mytilus coruscus | reverse complement strand
TACTATGATTAATAAATGATAATAATAATAATAATAAAATTAATAGGATAAGATGTTGTCCCTCATTATAAGATTGATGTATCCAATGCACATATATATACGTGTATATATATTACTATCATATTATCTTTCTGGATGTTTTCATAGTTTAAACTTTTCAAATGTCTCCTAGTTAAAATCTTAATTGCCTTAGCAATATTTCTATTCCTTTTACAAATATTATATTACTTTATGTTTGCGCGTTAAATATAAATGCTCTAAAATATGTTTAGTACAGAGCCATAAAAGTACTAAACACGGATGAAGTTTTGAAGTGCCTTATACTGAAATATTATTGCATATTGTAGCAAGGCGCTTGTTTGAAACGATCGTAGTCGAGCCGTTTCATTTTCATTTTTTTTCATGATAGATAACTTCCCATATGTTCTCCAGAATTCAGAAAAATAAAACCACTCTAATTTTCAGGCTTAATTTAGAACTCCAGATGCACCACTCAAATGTTTCATTTTTTAGTCATAAGATTAGAGGTCTTGTTTTTCTTTCAAATAGAAATCAAAATTAATTTGCTATTACATGCAGATTACATACTTGAAACAATAAAGTATTTGGATTCGCGAACAAAAAATAATTGTCAACGTCATTTGAGAAGGATACAGGTAGTACATTGCTAATCATATTGTCATTATTGTCTAAAAATATTAATTGACGACACAAACGTTAATGATTTGCTAATAAATTTACCTGTTGTTCGTGTTAGAACGTTAGTTTTGATTTGTTATATCTTTAAGTTATTAAATTGAAAAATCTATCTTTTTTTTAAACGCAATTTAATTGGAACCATTGACCATCTTTGTTATAACGCATTTATATAGGTCAAGCAATTTTCTAAGTGAAATTTTCAAAGTTAAAATTAGTGATGAATGTTGCTTGTTTAACATTTAATGCAAATATTGCATGATTTCCAGGATAAAGTTTATGAATAATTATTCATTTTTTTTTGTTCTTCCATTCTTTAATTTCATTTCTTTAATTTTCGTAGTTTTTAATGTCCCTATATAAGTGTGTTTACACAACGATAATAAGTATCAATATTGGTGAAATAAATAAATAGATAAGTATGAAATATACTTTGATTGATACAGGGATTTTTTTTTTAAACAGGAAACAAGTAAAAGGGCCGAAAGTATAGTTGTCGGATAGGTTGGTCAATATTAGTTTATTTTTTTGTCTATGATATCGATAATATCATTACATTTTTAACTTTGATTATCATTGATGTAAAAATTCTGTTCTGTTCTTGATTTGAACCATCAATTGTTTTGTCCATGTGTAACCTTCAATTCCAAGGTGCAAAATCATTCATAATTTAAGATGAATAACTTTTATCAATTTTAAATTGAAAAGAAGGTTTAAAAACGTCTCAAGTAAAGTCATTTTCGTCAGAAAATGTTTGAAGACGTGTTGAACGACATGTCAAAACGTATAATGGGATCTTTTCATCTGAAGGAGCATTATTTAACATTACGTGAATGATCGGTATTACAAATAAATACGTCCGGTGTGCATTTCTTGCTTTATCTAATTATCGTTACCATCGTAGACGCTTTTGATTTAGAGTTCCTCTGATAATGATTACATCTCATATTAAAAACAGTAAAACACGATATATGATTACCTGTTACTTCTTGCAATCAAACTTAATAATATGTATTTTATATAATTGTTCAAACAACAAATAATAAGTTATGTAACCAATCAATTCAATTAATTTTGAACAGTTATAAGATATTAAACAGGATTAAAGATGATATTTTTGTTATCTAAAATAAAAACGCCTTAAATGTATAGCGCAACTCTGAAATTTGTTAATTTATAGAATTATTTAACAAGTAACGTTTTTATTCTCACTAATTCATTTAACAAAACACTGCTATCATAAGCTTACATTTAGGATTGCAAACTCTACAACAAAACAAATAGTTTCTTTATAGCCGTTTTGTTTATGCCTCCTTCCGAACTTTATAATGCATTTATTCCAAAATCATAGCTTTCAAGTGTATCACATTATGATACTCCAGGAGATTTGGTTCGTTTTACTGACGAACGTGTATATTTAATGCTTATTTACTTCGGTCAACTTTAAATATGTTTTATCTTTCAAAAATCGAAATTAAAAATACTGTAGAATGTTGTTAATATCCAGATAAGATAATTGAGATTATTATTAGGTGTATCATGACAGGAAATTAAGACTAGCTGTTACAGTTGTTCATTTCATCAATTGTCATAATTAAATAGCACATTGTTTTTATTTTTATTAGATTACCAAACAATAATATAAACTATAAAAATAAGAGCATCTCCGTGATTTTTTTTTTTTTTTTTCGTGTAGCTTGTTATTAATTTCTGATTGTAGAAATCTCAATTAAGGTAAAGAGATCAAATTCTTTTGAAGTAAAATTCATCAAGTTTAAATGTATGCAAGTGTTGAAACGGATTTCCAAATATAAGAAGTATACTTGAAGTAACAATGCAGACCATTTAACTTTTTGGAGGTTCCAACTTTTTCAGGTTCTTTCCAACAGTTTTGTCGAAAATAGCTTTTTATTGTCTCACTCTTTATAGAAAGTATGTTGTCTATATAGGAAAAGATCAAACTGATGGAAGGAAGGGTTCGCTTTTTGTAATTCTAGATAAAGCGCCTTAAAGAAATCATATATTAATTTTAATTGATGTATAATACCTTCATTCGATCAATTTATGCTTTATACAGAAAATCTGTAATATTTACATAAAATAATACCTTTATTTTCAATACGAAAATAAATATCAAACAAATTATGGAATGAACACCCCATAACAACAACAAGCGTAATATTACAATCAAAGAAAAGAAATTCAGCGTGGTTCAAAAATAACTGTTATTTTAGACCTTATCTTTCTATAGATTTTTAAAAATATGGAGCATGCACATGACCTGTTTTATGTTAAATGTTTATTAAATGTATTTATTGTATGTTATATTTGTTTTACTTTCATCATACAAGTATTAATCGGTCCGTTTGTTTATATTTTTAATTGTTTTCCATTCCTTTATACCGAGACTTTTGATAGCTTATTATATGAAATTAGTTTTTTTCTCATTGTTGAGCCTCATATTGTATTGATAATGGTAAGTAGGAAATTCGTGCAAAGTCTCATTCGGTAACAGCATGATGTAGGAAATGAGGACGGAATTAATAATTACAAGGTAAAAGACCCAAATAAACTTACAACAAAAAGGGTTACATCCAGCACGAGGTAACTTTGTTGTTTTGTTTTTCTATTTTACACTTCGACAACGACAGGTATAACCTGTGTTACATAAATAATTTAAATGACCAGAGGATGACAAACCTACTTTGCAGATTTTTTTTTATATTTATCACCGTTGTTGTTATGTCCTGTGAGTAAATGATTTTGTAAGGGGGGTCTTTGTCGTGAATATTAAGGAATATTTTGAATCCGTAAATATTTCAAAGACAGACATGTTCGAAATAACGTTTTCAACATGCATGTTGAGTCAAAAAGATAATTAATAAATGTTTATACCACGCTTATTTCAAATGACAAAAATATATTTTAAATGAACAATTCCGCAGATACTAAAAGTCGAAAGCTGTCTGTATATCACAATTCATTAAGTTACCAGGTACGTAAATGGATGATCTCACGGAATTTTATGAAATTTTGCATACCACTAGACCATGAGAACTGCACATGAACCTCGAAAAATGTTATACTTTCTGAGATATAGCAAATAACATACCCGGAAAATAGTAGTACAAATGTATAGAATACATGTAAATGTCGCAAATTAGTACAGCAGTTTTGACTTAAAATTAACATTTCTCGAAATCCCTGTCCTACGAATTGTCTTTAAAATGTAATGGTATTGTCACTGAAATTGACAACCACCAATAAGAGCATTTATGGATGCAGGATTGTGACAGCAAAGACAGTTATAGAGGAGTTGTTAGGAATGATAAGTTGGGTCAGAATGAAATTCAAACCCAGAAAATCAAGAAGTTTGGTTGTGAGAAAAGGCAAAGTGAGAGATGAAACTTTTGAATTAGCAGGGGAAAAGATACCAACGGTTGGGGATGCACCAGTGAAATGCTTGGGGAAAAGTTTGACGCTACACTATCAGACGGTGAAAACACCAAAGAAATACAAAAGCAGTTGGTAGATTGACTGTCGAAGATAGACAAAAGTGGCCTGTCAGGAATAAACAAAGGTTTGATATATCAACATGATGTCTTGCCAAGGATAATATGGCCGTTATTGGTATACGAGTTTCCTGTGTCCAAAATGTTGAGGGTTTGGGAAGGAAGATCAGTGCGTGCCTCAGACGTTGGCTTGGCGTTCCAAGAAGTTTCAGCAGCATTGGCTTGTATAGTACAGGGACTAAACTTCAATTACCACTCAAGGATTTGACAGAAGAGTTTAAAGTCACAAAAACACAGCAGGTTATGATGTTGAGGGACAGCAAAGATGCTAAAGTTAGAGGAGCCAAAGTAAAGATCCGGACAAGAAGAAAGTGAAAAGCAGAGGAAGCAGTGAAAGAGGCAGAGACAAGACTTAGACACAGTGTCATTGTTGGTGTCACAATAGTGGGCAGACAAGGATTTGGTATGACAACAAAACCAAGATGGGATACAGTAGATGATAAGGGAAAGAGAGATTTGGTACAGCAGGAAGTACGAGAGATAGAAGAAGAGAGCAAGAATATTAAGGCAGCAGGCATGAAGCAGCAAGGTTGTTGGTTAAATTGGCAAGGAGCTAGAAGCAGGGCCTTGGCCTGGAGCGAGATTTGAAGCATGGAGCTTCCTATTAAGATCAGTATATGATATATTACCAAGTCTATCAAATCTCTATACATGGGGTTGATAGAAAATCCAACGTGCATCTTATGCAAAGACAAACCAGAAACTCTTCATCATGTCCAGTGGCACTGAAAGATGGTAGGTACACAAGGAGACATGATAGTGTACTGAAAACAAAGCAGCAAGGTTGGATATCATCAGAAGGAAGAAGAGAAAGATCAAGAAAAACATCACTTTCGTAAACTTTGTGAAGGCTGGAGAGAGCAAAGACAACACACCTGAAGGCCTTGGGATCCTTGCAACAGAAATGGACTGGCAGATGACTGCAGAGCATATGAGGTTCCCATCAGAAATAGCAGCAATATCACTAAGATCAGATATGGTACTATGATCACAGGGAGCAAGGCAGACAGTTTTCTTAGAGCTGACATTCCCTTGGGAAGAAAGGATAGATGAGGTGCACGAAAGGAAGATGGTAAAATATAAACAGCTTGTAGAGGAGTGCCAGCAGTGGGGATGTAGGACGTGGTGTTTTGCGATTGAAATAAGGTGCAGGGACTTTGCAGGACAGACATTATGCCAAGATCTCGGGACCTTAGGAGTGGTAGGAGCAGAGAGAAAGAAGTTTATTTCAGGAGTGTGTAAACAAGCAGAAGTGTCATCACAGTGGATATGGAGGAAGAGAGATGAGATCTGAAAAAGTGGCAATTAAGTGATATGTGATTTTAGGAATCTAGTGTAAATAATGGACTTAAGATGATACAAGAGACTTTTATAACAGCTCTGATGAAAACATCAATCAGCGACTATGCAGCAGTTACACCAACTGACATATCGGGAGCAATGAAAGCCATCCAGTTTCAGGTACAGACTGATCACCTATGCCGGCGCACCTGGAGGTTGTTATGGAATAGCACCGAAACAGCCAAGGAAGGAAGACTCCACCTGATGATGGAACTGGATCAGCATTCTCATGATGTTTAAAAGGTAATATTTCAACATATATACACTAGTAGCAAGATTTCAGTCTGAAACGGTCATTTTGGTCTGATCAAGTCTTGATCGACTGAATTTACCGCAAGAGAAAAACGTTAAGACTTTTTCAGACTTTCAGACGCTGTTCCGATATATCGTGTTCAATCAATGCAGTCATATAAACAAGACGGAAGGCTCTAGCGTTCGATTAAGATCAGTCATGACGGTTTTGGACGAATTCAGACCAAACATAAAAAGTAACGTTCAAATTTTTCAGATCGGGTTAAGATCCGTTCAGTGTGTCTGTATTATGCTAGGAGTTACGCCCCTTCATGTTGATGATTTTAATTGAAAAAAAAATGTATAATATGAATGCTAGAATTAAAAACTTAATTTTAAATAGTTAAACATAAAATCATTCGTTGATTTTTATTTCTGTTGGTATGTTTAAATATATCTAAGCGCTTTGTTAATTTGTTTTGTTGAGGAAATAAATTATTCGTCTATAACTGTTTCTGGTTTTATTTTTCTAATTTATGTTAAATCATGTATTTATCTACTTATTATTGTATATGGCAATTTTGTAATTTCACAGATAATTTGTTAACGCCTGTATTTTATGGTACATAATTTATACATGTATTTTTACTAAGGGTTGTAAAAGTAACCGTTTATCACAGATTAACAATTAACGGATAGTGTGTGGATGTGAGGAATTTATTTAACGTGCAATCGTTAATCAGAAAACATTTGTGTTATTCACTTAAATTCAAAATGACGATAATCCGGTTAAAAATGTAGTCCTTATCCTGAATAAAATGTGTCTGGTAATTGTCATCTTTGAAAAGAAGTAATTACAAATTTTAAACGTAACATCAACAAAACGTGATAACAACACTTTATACATTTCATACGTCCGAAGCTCATTTCTTGATTTAACTTCATCAGTAACGATCAACGCCGAATACAAGTATGTTTTAAGTCAGATAATTCATTTCGTTAATTTCGTTATCTTTCGATACTTTCCTCTTAAACTTAATAATTACTTCGTGGCATGGAATTTAATAATTTAAATTTTAAATAATGCTTGTATATTTTTTTTAGCTTGGACAAGCGTCTATTTGTTAGCTTTTACTTGTAAAATGGTGCGTCTGAACACCAAGGCCGCATCAGTGCACCAGAGACATGTCTCTGAGTTCACTTATCTCCTGAAACTGCACTTAGACCGTGACGGGACAGTGTTAAAACTATAAATAACATACCATCGGATAGAGGAGGATGTTGATGGGGGTTTGCATAATAGAGAATGATGGGCAAAAAATATAAAGAATAGAGAAAAATGGAAAAAAATAAAGAATAGGGAATAATAAGTTGCTTGAATATAAAGAATTGAGAATAATGGACAAAAAGTATAAAGAGAATAGAGAAAAATAGCCTAAAAAAATTAAAGAATACAGAAATGAAGGACCGTCCCCCATCCAGATCCTAGATAGAACTTTTCATTAAAACGATATAACTTAATTTTAAGTTCAGTACCGGGTATGTATTTTATAACATCTGTTTGTAAATGTGTTTACCCTTTCTTTCATTTTAGTAACAAACTTACATTTTGATTTCAAAAATCATTTTCATGATTCAGAATAAACTATTATTATTAGAAAGTGCATCCACCATAAGTTTATTTGACCGGCTGATTATTTCGTATTATAAAACATGTATTTATTTGTTTATTCAGGTTGCACTATAATAAATAATTTCTTCTTCATCTTCTCCTTCCTCTAATAGTAATTTTGGTGTTATTTAATATTTTCTGTCTTTAAAGATTGAGTTCAATGGCACGTGCCAATAATCAAGAGGTAATAGAATCAATGATCCATAAAATATTAAAGAAACGTGGCAATTACATGGCTATTTTACAATTATACTATATGTACACCTGTCATGGTATTATAGCTCCGTATGTGTAGTTTAATGTTCTAACATATTTTATAATAGCTTCTTTCTAAACACTACAGACGACATTGTTAAAACTACATGACCCTATCGCAAAACCGCAATTTCAGTAGTATTTTTAAAAAAATATACGATAATGTAAAAAAAATTGTAGGAAGTAGCATATATTTCCATGTATACATAGTTTATTACTTTTATTACAGCGGTATACTTGTTTTATATACAGACCATATTCCATGCGAAGATTTAAAAGTCTAAAATTTTGCAGGACAGAAATTAATATATTTACAGTCGTTTTAAATCAATTTATTTCATAGTTTAGGCAAATGTTCCTTCGCATTGTTGAATGGTGGTTACATTAATTTGAACCATAAAAAGGATGTATATTTCTTGGTCATGGAGCTAGTCAATTCTGAAGTCTCTTTGATAGCATGTTTTTCTGTCAAAAATGTATGCTGGTACATTTGGCTCTCTCGCTGTTTACCTCAAATGTATTCAATATGTAAAAGTTTTAGATTTTTTTTTTTTTTTTTTGTTAATCTCTGCCAAAACCAAAACCAAAATTATCCAAAAAACCATATTTTGACGTATTGTCCTTTAATTCTTTATTGTGACTTTCTGTCCTACCCTCAAATTGATACGTTAATCCAAAGAGTGCAAGCATAAAATGCATACATACATCATTCGGCTCTGGGGTATCATGTTAAAGAAATACCCATATGATAATTTTCAATTATTTTAGATTGAATTATGTAAAGAAATGTGTTTTTGTATTCTATTTATCTAGCAAAATTGTATCTTTATTTCACCAAGATGTCGATAAATGAAATTGGATATCATGCCTTTCAATAGCGTATGGTCAAATTGCTGAAAGACTCCCTCCTAAATTATTCAAATCTATCATTTCGCATTGACAATAATATCTTGGTGTAAATTAGATGCACTCATTCGGTCTAACGCCCTCAAGGTGTATCTAATACATAATTTTGTATTTCATATAACTTCCCAGACAGGTTGTTACCTTCGTTTCCAGTACACCCAGACTATTAAGCTGTGATTTCTGTTTAAATTCATCTTTAAGGAATATTTCATTTTGCTATATGGTTTATCATAAGTTTCAAAATCTGCATCAACTGATCCTGCCTCTTTAAAGGTCAAATGAAAGTAAGTTATTGTCACTCTATATACTATGGCATGAATTGAACGAGAGAACTTTTGACGTGGTATAGTTATCTAAAATCATGCGGTAATTGGCGACTTATAATTGTATTGTAACACAAAAGGAGCTTGACGCATTGACTTATTTGTTCTTTTCTCTTTTTGTCTTTTAAGATTTTTTTAATCTTTCGAATTATTTGTCCCTGTATCTTACGATAACTGCAGTTTATACTTATAATTATAGTTTGTACTGCGAGCCGAAAAATCCACAGTTACCCTCTGGATGTCTTTTGGTTGTTTTTTGTGGTTTGTTTACTATATCATTGACGTGAAACCGACAACTCCTTTTATTCATATATATAGTTTGTCTTCTGTAGAAATCTAGAAGTTCTTAAGAATGAAGGATGAGAATGCAGGTCTCATAAATGGTCTTTAAAGAGCCACACAATTAAAAAAAAAAATAATAAAAATAGAATTATTTCAGCTACAGTTATTTATTTTTTTCTATTATTGAAACATCACTGTTATTCATTTGAGCCTCCCCGGGGCAAAATGATACCGCCTCTGTGGTCTCGTGCTAACGTGCGTGTATTTTATTTTCAATATCTTTAGGAATAACACATAGTCACAGCACGCCCGTCATAGCAGGGTACCAATTTGATACGTATGTCGATTAATTGTGTTTAAGTTGTATAGGTGAACGGCTGGACGTTTGAACATAACCCAGAAAGTCAACAGCGTGAGCTACAAAATATTTGATACTTTTTTTTGCTCTATTGTCGTATATCGAAAATTGAAAAAAATAATCGAACATTACCACAAATAAGCTTTCTTCGATTTCCCCGTTTCACCATAATAATGTCATTTCACATGCTATATGGAATCAGAAAACAAATTTCGGAAATCCATGACCACACAATTGTATCTGTACCTATCTTTATCAACAAAATATAACGCAAATATTTACAACAACAAAAAGAGTAACAGTGGTGGTCTGTACCGCCCGGAAAAAAATGCGTACTAAATTTGTGTACCAACGACATGAAATTTTACAACTATGCAAATCGATACTTGTTCTTTAAGGACCGTTTTCAATTTTATGTAATAGAAGTAGCTGAAATAAAGACTAAAGGTGAATTTTACAGCAGATATATTGGTTTTCTTGGTTTAGAAAGGAAGAATTCCCTACCCCCGATCAAGACCCTCAAAAAATTATACGGATGTGCATACGTATTATTCTAAAATATAACTTTTAATCTTATCAAATTTGAATTTCATGATTATTGTAAAAAATGGCGGAATTTTAAATTACCAAATGATATTCAATCGTATAATTCAAAGTCAAACTGACAACGCCACGCCAAAAAAAAAATGGCAAAAAGACAAACTGTACATAGGTACTGCCTTAAAATATAGAATTAACACACTACATGACTTTATAATCATAGAAATACAGCAAAAGACCATAAAATAAACAAAATTGTCTTGAAAGGTGAATATTGGTTTTTTTTCATACTATTTCAGTTTTTATTGTATTTGTCTGAAATTGACATATTAAAAACCTAGATCTGTA
The DNA here is from genome assembly GCA_017311375.1 of Mytilus coruscus. Taxonomy (NCBI): domain Eukaryota; kingdom Metazoa; phylum Mollusca; class Bivalvia; order Mytilida; family Mytilidae; genus Mytilus; species Mytilus coruscus. The sequence continues at coordinate 53,224 of JAASAO010000030.1, read as the reverse complement.
TCTAACCATCGCGACCGTGACAAGTGAATCTGGGACCTAATCATGATTGTCATACAACTATGTGACACTACATTATGAATCTATAGGATCTAAAATAGATCGTTGCACTTGGTGATGTCTTACTGCTTAATCGTCAAATATGATTTCATGTCTAAATAATATCAATTTCGTATTCCCAGCTGAAAAGATGACACGGCTAATTTCGTCGTCAATCTTTTATTAAATCTGCATGTGTAATACTAATATAGCATGTCTGCCAATCGAGACTGGGTATTGGTTTTTGTTTCAATACTAATGTTTACCTCAAACAAAGACAATTTACTGGACATGTTCTTTTTAAACAGAATATTTTTACTTGTATTAACTTTGTCGCTAAATTTCTATTATGCACCGCAGTAAGTCGTTAAAACTACTCAAATGGGGACATTAAACGCACGAATTTGTAAATAATGTATTTGTTTTGGCTATACTGGTCAGAAATTTGAAGAACGAATGACAACGCAAAACTGTAGTTTTTTTTTTTTTTTTAAATGTAACAACCAATAAATAAACGGGAGAAGAAGCCAGGGCAAAGGATACAAATTTTAAATGCAAAAACCGTAAAGTTGATCTGGGACATAATATTTTATACCATTCCCAGAATTTATACACTTCTAATGTGAAAAGTACAAATGTACATCCATAATGTATTTATCTATTCATAATATATATATATATATATATATATATATATATATAAAAACAACGAATATCATGGCTTGCATTTTTGCGTATTTTATCAATTATTAGCCGAGAGCTTCGGTGTGCGGTATGAGTTTTGCCCATTGTTGAACTCCAGATCGTACGGTGACCTACGGCTAACTTCTGTCATGTCTACGTCATTTGGTCTCTGGTGGAAAGTTGTCTCATAGGAAATCACGTGTGACCACCACGTCTACTTATATTTTATGACATTAAAAAAACATAGTTAAAATTTCTAAGACTGTCTTCTTGTATGCATGTTGTAAAGACATACGCTTTTTGTTGTTGAAAACTACATGTATATGAGGGTATTGATGCGGGGTTCTTCATTTCTGTATTCTTTAAATTTTCTGGTCATTTACCTCTATCCTCTATATTTTTGTCCTATGTTTCTCTATTGTTTATTTTTTCCCTATTTTTCTGCAGTATTGACACATTATTCTCTATTCTGTAAACCCCACTCAAATCCTCGTAGATGACGTTTATTTTTTTAAGTTGTTGAGTTGATGTCTCATCATAGTAGTATAAATCTTTATATTATCATGTTAATATAGAAATTTTTATAGCCTTTGTGTTTATTATCAGCGTTCACTTCAATCTATGATGAAGTTGTTATAGTAACACTGTATTCACCAAGGATATCAAGAAGTTAAAAATGTTTGTACGGTCATTAAAAAAAATCCGAATCGACTTTTTTATATCATTTTTTTTTTTTTTCAAATTCCTGGCTATTTTCTATCTTTTGCTATGGAGACTTTAAATATATTGGCAGAACATGAACAATAAAATTTGTTTCTGCCCTTTAATGAAATAAAAAATGTGGGAACATGACCGTCAAGGAATTATTGAATCATAGCCTTAACTGATTCAATTTTATAAAAATATGAATTGAGGCACCACTGGTTTTCTTCTATTAATCAGTTTTTGTGTCGCATGCTACGAAAACTACTGAATGCGAGACATGGGTATACTATCCCGCGCCGGTGGCATAAACTAGTTATATGAAGCTTTATATTTCAGAGGGTAGATGCTTCATTTGTATTCAAAAGTGTACTGGCCAGAGAAGACAAATAACTTCAATATGTTTTATGCGTAGTCGTATAATTCGTTACGATACACTGCAAAACAAAGAAACACAATAATCACAAAATGTGTCTAGAAAATAGTAACAATATTAATTCACTTAAGTGTCCGATGAAAAACTAGCAAATACAACTAGTGAAAATGTCAGAGAATACATTCATATTATTACACAATAAAAAACCTAATGTTTATCAATAAACATCATCTTGAAAAGGTAAGTAATGAATGTATGTGTTGAGTATTCATCCTAAAAGTAACTATGAAAAATAACATAAGTTACTTTCATAGCAAATCACTTCCAAAATCATGAAATTGCAATAGAAATTCATGTCAATAATCAATTGCGAAAAGTGTTGATGACACGTAAAATATGTAACACAAGCCGCAGCTTTTAGCTCAATTACGTGGCAATAGCCATCACCAAATACATGCAAATTACCAATTGAAAATCAATACAAAGTAACTTCAAAAAACCTTTCAAATGAACTGCAAAATGAGTAATAAACTTCTCAAATATGAATCTTAGCAAATGCAAAGTGTTTTATAAATGTACGATATATAGAATCTGTGAATGGCGCAACTGCGTATGCAAGTTAAAATGTACAATAATATGCAAGTTTTCAGTGTTATTTACCCAGTGAAATATGAATATTTTATTCTATGCGTATTTATACAATTATGTAAATATTATTCAATACAGTATTCTTACCAAAACAGAAGTATTAAACCAAATTTTCAGTACATATAAAATGCGTCAAGACCTCATGTCATCAAAAATAGGTATATTTCCGTTGTGGGGAACGGAACGTAATGAACTAGTACTAAAATGGTCATGTCGACCCATACAAGTTGGGTCGGCCCTTAAGCAAAATATGACGTCAACATCAGAGCCCTCTAATTGTGGAGCTACATGTGAAACAATTAAAAATACATATATATATATATATATATATATATATATATATATATATATATATATATATATATATATAGTCTGTACTCAAAATCATAAAAAAGTCAAATACATGAGTTAGTTAATCACACTCTAGAATAACACACAGTGTGTCTACTGGACGGGTAAGAATGTTCGTTGCTGTCTTGAACTTTACTTAACGAATCAGTCCTGCACGATCAGGAATTGTCTCTACGATAATACCCATAGGTCAAGAATTTCTCGTGGCATTCGAATCCACAACAAGAACTACATCACCAATTTGTAAGTTACGCTTAATCTCATGCAATTTTTGACGCTCTTGAAGCAAAGGTAAGTATTCACGTATCCATCTTTGCCAGAACAAGTTGGTCATATACTGAATTTGCCTCCAACGACGTCTGCAATAATTGTCAGTTTTACTAAATACACCTGGCGGAAGGTTTGGTTTCTGCTTCATCAGAAGTAAATGATTAGGAGTCAAAGGTTCTAGATCACGGTGAGAATCCGTGTTTCTAGTTATTGGTCGACTATTTAATATTGATTCGATCTAGCACATATGTGCATGAAGACCTTCATCATCTAATATTTGCTCTTTTATAACACTATTCATTAATTTTCGAGCAGATCTAATAAGTCTCTCACAGACACCACCATGGTGCGATCCAGCAGGTGGATTACATTGCCAATCGATTTTCCGTTGCAACACTGCTTCAATTGTCTTTCAGCCCCGACGAAATTTGTTCCATTATCCGAACGAATCTTGATGACTTGTCCACGCCTAGCAATGAACTTTCGCAAAGCATTGATGTAAGAGTCAGCATCCAAAGAAGCTGTAACATTCCAGGTGTATAGCTCGACTAGCTAAACACGTAAAAATTACACCATACCGTTTCACATGGCTTCGCTTGATTTTAACTTCAAATGGTCCAAAATGTTCCACTCCAACTCTAGTAAATAGCGGCTCATTCGGTATCAAACGATCTTCCGGTGAATTTGCCATTTTTGTTCTCCTACTCAAGAACCTGTTTATGACATACGACACACTTAGAAATCAGTTTTCAGATAGCTGTTGGAGCATTTACTATCCAGTATTTCTCCCTTAAACGTGATAACATATGATTCCTACCACTGTGCTTAAGTTCCAAGTGAATATGACGTAGAATTAAATCAGATAAATGATGATTTTTAGGTAGAATCACAGGATGTTTATTCTCCATAGGCATGTTTGATTCATATAATCTACCTCCTACACGCAATAAACTATCATCAAGAATTGGGTCAAGATTTCTAATATAACTATCTCTTTTCACGTAGTGAGATCCATCGAAAAGAGCACCCCGATTTCGGCGGAAAAGACTTGAAGTTGAATTGCAATCAAAACAGCTCTTTCTGCTTCATTCATGTCTGCCACTGATAAGCATATAGTTTTTGTCTTTGAATCAACCGGTTGCTTATCCAAATTGAGTTTCTCAAAACTCTCTTTACGGGCACGACAACGATACAATAGTTCTTTACGCACCTTAAGAATCCATCTTACGCTTCTTTTTAGAGAATACCATGATGAATGATGATCTACGAGTTTGTTCAAAAGGTCAAACCAATTATCCTGATTTGGTTAACTAGATATAATTGTCCTTGCAAATACCTTTTTAACTTATGGGTCACTCGTGCAAACGACATCTGAGTCATAATTCATTTTTCGCTTTCAACAGAAAGTCAGGAGGAACAATCCATTGGTCCATTCTAAGAAGACCTTCTGCGGAAACACCTCTTGAGGCTAAATCTGCGGGATTCAATTTACTATTTATATAACGACAGTCGCATATATTAGAGCCTTCATGTATAACTGCAAGTCTGTTCGCTACAAATGTATGAAATCGAGATGTTGTAATTTTAATATACCGTAAAACTGTCATACTATCTGTCCAGAAATAAGATCGCTGTACAGGTATCTCTAATTCACTCAAAATCATTTTGTTAGTTCTCACAGCCACTGTAGCTACGGTAAGCTCTAACCTTGAAATGGTAACCTGTTTCAGAGGCGTAACACGCGACTTTCCCATGATGAATAAACAATAAGTGTTACCTTCTTCGTTCTCAATGTGCAGGTAACTTACTACATCATACCCAATTTCGCTCGCATCTGCAAAGTGATGCAAATCGGCAGAAATTAATTTACCAAAACCAGACGGTTTCAAACATCGGTTTACTCTAAATTCTGACAGTTTTTCAAGGTTGCAAAGCCATTGAGTCCTCTTTTCAAATAATGCTTGTGGGATTGCATCGTCCCATCCAATATCGAGCTTACAGAGTTCTTGTAGAGTTCCTTTTCTAACAAGAGTGAACGGCGCTAGAAATCCAAGTGGATCAAATACACCACTAGTCATTGACAACATACCTCGCCTTGTTGCTGGTTTGTCCTTAACATCAATTTTAAAACGAAATTCATAATAGTCAACACACCATTGAACACCTAATGCTCTATATATGGGTAAAGCGTCTTGATTTAAATCTAAGTCCTTTATCTCCTTAGCTTGTTCTTCAATAGGCACATAATTAACTACGTCTCGGTCATTGCTTATCCATTTTGCTATGTGAAAACCACCTTGTTTTAATAAATTTTGAATATCATTGATTAAAGCAACAGCCTCATGTTTGCTCGATACTGATTTTAAACAATCGTCCACATAGAAGTTTTTCAAAACGGTGTCAATGAATTGATTGTTAAATCTACCCCCTTAACTCTGATGCAGTTTTTCTGAGCGCGTAATTTGCGCAAATAGGCGAATAGGTCGCACCAAAGAGATGAACCACCATTTTTTACTCTACAGGCAGTTTCGAATGATCACCATTTTCTCACCAGAGAAATCTAAGAAAGTTAGCATCACGAGAAGGCACACGGACTTGATAAAACATACTATCAATGTCTCCCATAGTTGCAATCTCTTCCTGTCTGAAACGAATCAGTGTACCAATGAAGGTGTTTGTAAGGTTCGGTCCCTGGAGCAATTGATTTGCGTTTATTTTACAATACAGAAAATTAGAATTAAGCAGTATTTATATTTAGGGTTTTATATATTTAGAATCAGGACAAAGAGGGAATTCCATGGTTATGTTAAAATCTGAGATTGTGAGTGGTTCTGAATAAGACTATTTTTGTCATCATCCCTTTGAATCTAGCTGCATAATCGAAAACAACTCGTAATTTCATTTTCTTCGGATGAAATACGCCATGGTGCGGTAAATACCAGATATTACCATCATTTTGTGCATTAATTTCTCTGATACTCCTTGAGCGTAGCTTTCATTTATTACTTTGTCCATGAATGTAACGTACTGTTTGTGAAAGTCATGGTCTCGTGTGAAACGTTTTGAGAGTGCAATGAGTCTCTGTGCAGCTTGTTTACTGTTGTTCGGCATTTGTACATCTTCTGATTTAAACGGCATGTCAATAACGTAGTGTCCATTTACAAATGAAGTTGACTTTGACACAATGTCTAAAAACTGTTTATCTTCTTTTGACGGTTCATTTTCATCATCAATTGTCCTTTCACTAAAGTCGTAATTAATACGATTGCGAAGTTGATCCTCAAGACTAGGAAAAATATGGTTTGCTGCTATTCGATTACTCGATACAAACATTCCAACAACTTAATCAGTATTAACAACATCAAGGGGACCATTAAAACCCAGCCTAGTAAAGTTTCCATTGCAAATGGGCTATTATTAACACTAGCAATAACGTCCCAGGGTTCCATAGTTCTCGGAACATTTATATCAATTAAAAATTTAACATCGCAGTCACCTCTGTTAAGTGGCACATCACGCAAATGTGGCCGCTTCTGTAGGTCATTACTTGAAACAATGTCCGTCCTAGAAACAGGCAAATTAGGTCTAGTAAAAATTGGTGGCAAGCTTGTTGCATTATTTCCTTTTATAAAACATACTTCTAGTCCAGAAACAACTATCTACTACTTTTTCCTGTCCCATAGTAAGCAGATTGATTTTTGTACTTGTCCCTTCTGCATTGAGAGTTCTGAGAACATCCTCTGTACAAAATGATGCTGTACTCCCAGAATCAAGAAATGCATATGTTTCAACATATATTTTGTCGCAGTCTATACATTTCAATCTGACGGGTAAAATTGGCAAGGCTTGACTATTGGATTCTCAAGCACTCGTATGCGTAGCATTAATAGACAAAGTGTTCGTAGGGTCTTGAAAGTCACTCTTGTTTTACTCTTCGTTTTTTTAGGATTATCACTTTGACGTGGGTCAATGTGTAAAATTGGTGGATGAGTTCAATGGCAGTTTGCACATGTAGCCTTATGCTGACAGACAGCTCTTTGATGACCAGACTTAAGACAGGCAAAACAGAGTCCTTTCATTTTTAAGAAATTGAAACGTTCCTTCAAATCCTTTTTAACAAAAGTTTTACAGTTGTCTAGTGAATGATTCATTCCCTGGTAAAATAAACATGGTGTCACAAAAGCAACCCTAATATTACCCTTTTGACTGAAAATACTGACAAATTGATAATTATTTTAGTCATCTGTTTCAGTCATTCTGTCATACGTGCTGCAAATTGTGTTAATAATCAAACAGTTAAGAATAATGCACTTCACGTAATGTATTTTACAAATGTCCATGTACAAAAAATAATTTTCAACCAAATTTTCAAAAGTTGCGTAATAATTTTGCCATGCATGTCGGTAAACAAAAGACATATAGATTCTACCACTGCATCGAGTGTGAAACGATATTTATTATTATTTTTTAAATTTAACTGTCGAGAGTGGGTAAATATCGTATTGCACGAGATTTGGTGGTGGAATCTGTTCGAGACGATATGCAGATAAACTTAATCCTTTTTTTCGAACGACTTGCAAAAAGATGAGTTCTTTCTACGTGACGTCATTAGGCATGGTCGCCTTTTTTCGTGACGTCACAATAGGAATTTCTGAGGAAAGCAACAAAAGTTGAAGTCATAACCGAATCTTGACCAATGAAGAACTGAGATCAAATGAAACACACGTTGATTAAATACAGATAATCAACAGGTCAGGAAATGGATATTTAATGTAAAAGTATCATAAATGCATCCTTGTCTATGGTTAACGTTGATTTTGAACACATCATACTATGTCCATATCTTGTCTTAAAATACCACGCTGCAGTTTATAGTGATATTCGTAGAGCATTGGAATTATCTCGTTGGTTATTGATTTCTAAAACAGATAACACTGGTTCTTAAATGAATCCAAAAATATGGTCATTTTTTTTTTTTTTTTTTGGTGTGACATAACAAAGAATATTTTCAAAATATTCATTAATCATGTTTCCTCTCTAATTCAGTCTGAAATATTGGAATAAAACTTAAATGTTTAGCCTTACAAAACAATTTGTATTCATTGAAACATGAAAGAAAAATCTCGATATTTAGTTGATATCTCAAGACATGTAATATCTGTGCATCATACATTCATTTTGAACATGAATTGTAGTATCTATATGATTTGGAATTAACATTATAAATCTGCTATTTTTTTAAAGATTTTCTTAATGGTAAAAATTGTGACCTGTATTTTTACATTTCTCTCTCAGATCCAAACAGTTGAAGACAAGATTCAATACATGGTGATTCGAAAGTTTCAGAAATGAACGTACTACATACAAAGATATGCATGCGTGTTCTTAACGTTTTTTTTTTTTTTTTTTTTATCGTGTATGATGGCATTTAAATGATTAAATTATTTTCACTGATGTACCTCTCCAAATAGACGTGAACCTGATATTTTTCTACAAACAACTATCATCTTTTCTCGTTGAGTTTTATTCTAACATTTTAAAATATTGACATATAAACGAATAATTCTGTCATCTATTTCATTCAGTCTGTAGATGTGTGCTGTTGTACATACAAGTATATAAAAAAGTTAACATGCGTGATTGTTATCGTATATGATGCAATATACACTACTGAATTACTTTTACCGGGTTTTCTCCTTCAAATAGACGTGTACCTGATATTTTTATGGCCCCGCCGACTTATAGTGTTACCCTTGTCCGTCATTCCTTCATTCTGTCATTCATCAACAAACAGTTATGCGGACCTTTTTTCTAAACGCTTTCACATATTGAACTGATTTTTTGTATGTGAGTCTACTATGATGAGTTACAGAAGAAGTTTACGTTTGGTTTCGCTCCGCTGATTTTCTCCGAAATTGCGGGCTTTAATTATTGTACGACTTTACACCCAGCAGAGCTATAGAAAAACAGTACATTAACGGGTGTTACACGGACACTTTTTAGATGATACACGGACACTTTTTAGTTGTTACACGGACACTTTTTATGAATAGAATCACTCGTGCATGATCAGAGAGTTCATGGGCACTTTAAATTTCAATTAAATTTGAACTTTTGTTTCACCGACATATTTCCTGTCTTTTGATTAAAATATTTACGTTAGCATCAATAACTATATTTCAAACAATTCCAGTAAATTACTATTCATATCAGTACACTAAGGGATTGACCATTTAACTTAAAAAAGGGGGTATGTCTTTTTCTAAAAATATTTTGATACCCAATTTTATGAGAAAAATATATTGTGGTCAAGCAGATGACAAAATAATGTTCTGATTCCCGATTTTCCGTATACCGTATATGATCGTCTAATTTCGAAAAAATGAAAATAGTTGGGTGATAGCGTTGAAAAATCAATAATGTTCTTACTCAGAAAAGAAGATACCCCTTTTGAAGCTAAATGGTCGGTCCGTAAGTGTTTTTTCTTTCCTTCAACATATGGACATGAATAGTATTCTGGACAATGCTGAAAGTAAAGAAATGCTGGTACCAACGTTTATATTTCAATAAAAAGACATGAAATATATATAAAAAATCAAATCTAATCAAAAGATAAAATCCTATCAACTCACCAATGCACGATTGGTCCTATAAATAAAAAGTGTCCATGTAATACATGTTCAAATATGCAGCAAATCGTGAAGAAAAATCATTCAACTAATTTCATCAATTTTGAACGGTAAGCTGCGATTGGATCATATAGTGACACGTGTTAAATCCTGATCAACACTATCAGAGACATATAAAAAAACCTATATGTATGAACTATTAAAAAAATCCAAAATATATGCCTATATATATATATATATATATCAAATAACAAGACAAAATCCAGTTTTCATAACATTTCATTCACTTAATATCAGTTCTGTTTATTTTAAATGGATTACCCCCGCTTTCCTTCCGTTTTCTACAATAAAAAAATCAAATGGTAGCTCTGTTTTTTATAAATTACTAACTAGCGAAGTTGCATTCTAAAAGTCTCAAATGTAAACAACATTCATCTTTTCCTTGAAATGGTTCTTTTTTATAAAGTTATTAAATTCTTGAAATTTTTAGAAAAAATTCTCCGCTTAAGGAAGTGAAAAAATGTGTTTAAACTGTAACTTACATTAACTGGTATATGGCCATTGAAGTTTCTAATATGTTTAGTTTTGCTACCTCTTCTAAATGCAAAATGTACTAATTCCTTCCTGAAACGTCGTACAAGTCAGATACAAAACAAAGGTAACAAAAATAGGCCGGAAACAACCTGCCGTATGGTTTGTCTGCACTTGTAGTCAGGTCAAGGTCCTCGGCTGGCGCCTCGGACCTTGACCTGACTACTCGTGCAGAAAAACTATCCGGCAACGGTTGTTACCGGCCTGTTTCTTTGTTACCTTTGTATTGTATCTAATACTTACACCAGAGTTTTCGATATCACAAACTAGTCAAAACATTTACTAAATGTTATCATCGGTACAAGGACATCATTCGTAAATATAAATCAACATGCAGACATCTTAAACGGTCAGGTATTTCACATCCAATATTTTATGGTAATATTCTTTACAAAGCACAAAAATGTCGGCATTCACCTCAAAAGCTAACCAAACCTTTAAACAGACTTAATCGGAAGGGATATAGTTACGATACTGTTGTCAGATCATTAAGGATTGCATATTTTGGTATTAATATTGAATACCTCAGAACACCCAAAATATACCACAGAACTACACGAAATACAATTAAACTACTAAAATATACCACAGAACATTGAATTATTTTACAAAATGCAAAACTAATAATTCAGAATTATATTATTTTATAATTCGTTCTACACTAATGACAGGACGATTGACCGGATGAGATATACATTTCTTTAATGATCATAACTTTTTTTGCTATTTAGTAGATTTTTTTTTTTTTTATATTTTGAGACCTTTGAGATACTAAACTATATTTTATAAAAATCTTTTAAAACAAAGTTTTCTGTAAAAAAAATGATTTTCTATAAATAAATGTTTTCTATAAAAAAAATAATTTTCTATAGAAAACGGTTAACATGATGAATTTTACCGGCGCCAATTACACTATTAAGATTAATAAGTTTGTTCTCTCAATTCTGTTAATAAATTTCAAAATAATCAACTATTTACAAAATTGTCAATTGATTGAATTCTAATTGCCATTTGATTATGCAAAGTATTATTCAATTAAATGGTTTATTCCTCCTAAAATTTTGTATGTCATTTGTAAGAAATCCATGTAGGAATACAAGGAATAGTTGAATAAACAAGGGATTCATCAGATTAGATTGTCAAAACATAATGCTAATTAACTTCGGGTAAATATCCATAAAACCAAACGAGTTAGTTTTCATCAATGTACAGTTTGAAAATATTAATAGTAGAAAATATAAAAAAAAAGTTCTAACAAAAGGCTTTGGCACAGCTACGAATCATATTAATAATTGTAAATAAAAACAATAATTTCTGTTTATCAACAAAAGACATAAAATCACTATTAAAATGTGTTGCTTCATCAAATATTTTTTTTCTAAAATCGTCATATAAAAGACATGATAAGATAACATGGGCTTCGTCTTCTAAAATATCCTTACAACTATCACAGACTCGCTCCTCTAAAACAGTAAAACTGTAAAAGTAATTTTTCAAATCTCCCTGTTTCGATTCTTAGTGGTGCTACACCACATCGAAATTTGACAAAAGAACTCCTTTGTGAAAATGACATTGGAATTGTACAATAAGTTTCCGTTTCAAAACTGTTTTTAATAAGTTATATGTTCGAAGTTTGTTACCACCTTTACCAGATAACATATTAACTCAACATTTTAGACATAATAGTATTGACAACTGAAGTACTATGAACATATTCTGTAATGTTACACAAATGTTCTGCATTACATTCAGAAAATGTTTTCGTTACATAAAAATTCCAATTTTTTATACACCTACATTGTATTTTACTCATAATGTCTGCCCATATGAAAACTTTCTGTTTAACCGATTAGAACTCATATTGTCCAAACGGCACCATAGCCGAATTAAGCATTGCCATTGTTTTTGAAAGATAGGAATAGAAGGAATATTTATTTTCGAATAGCAAAATAGGAATAGCAGGAAAGACACCCAATTAAATGTATTTGATGTCTCGGGTGTGAAAACTTAAATGACATGTTAATTGGCTTGATGAATTGGTGATTACGACGAGTGTCAAAATTAGATAATCTAATTAAATTTTGGTACTTTTAATGTGCCAGTGAACTCGCTCAGATCATCATTTTGGACCCAAAATATAGAATCTATATATTAATCTACATATGCCAGTTTTTAATTATTTAAATGCAGTTCAACTATTTCTAAATGCATACAAAATTTCGTAAAAATCTGAAATATTGTCCAATGACTTTTATTTCATCTCAGGTAAAGAATGTATATACAATATTTCATCTGACTTGCCGACAGTATTTGGTTTTGGACTGCATCAAGTGTCAAGAATCTATTCAGTGTTTCAAAAGCCAAGCTAATGTACTAGTTTGTGATGTCCATCTGAGTTGCCGCTAGTGTTGTCAGAGAACGTTTTCCCTAGACAATGCTGGAGACAACTACCAACATGCCACTACACAATTTAAGGCCCTGCATAAATTCTATACATATATTGGAGAAGATACACACACATCAAAAGAAAAGTCCCAAATCATCAAATTTGAAATTTTTGACTATTATAAAGACACACTTATAATATTTTATTAGTCAACTCAAATATCTGTCCAACAACAACTTCAAATATCTTTTTGAAAGTATTTGGTAGCCCTTAAAGGACTGCTTTATATATTATTCAATATCTAATAATATACATGTACTTATTCAATATTGTAACAACTCTTCAAATAAAATTAAAGAAAATGACAACTACAAAAACGATAAATTCTGGTATATACAAAATAGATGATATAATTACGTTATGCATCTAAACATTCTAAATAATGGAAGAAAAAATAACAAGAAAAATGAAAATGTATTTTTAAAAAAGTAAATGCCACAAATATACCCCAGAATTACAATTGTTGTGACTTTTAATATTTTTGTATATTATAGTTTTAAAACCGGTAGGTGTTTTTGGTATAGACCCAGTAATAGGCCAATTCAGTTGGGGGCGTAGCGATAGTGAGTCAACCCTAAATAGAAAAAATAAATTTATTTGAATAATAAATGTCAAATTATAAAAAGAATTAACAATAACAATAATATAATGTCTGAAGTATTTATATTTCGAAGTTCTGTGGTATATTTTTGGTGTTCTGTGGTATTCTGTGGTGTTCTGTGGTATTCTGTGGTGTTCTGTGGTAAAAAGACGCTCCCTATTGATTCACTCATAGGGTCTTTGCATCGGAAATAAACACATTTATTCTAAAACCAGTTGTTGGCATGATACGGGTTATGTTCTTCTCATATATTTTATGATGGTATGATACTAAACCCCTAACGGGAAGGATTGTACCTGATTTTCATATGATGAAGACATAATCTTTCAATCAGTTTAATTGAGGTCTGGAGCTGGCATGTCAGTAACTGCTAGTAGTCCTTTGTTCATTTATGTATCATTGTCATTTTGCTTAGTTTCTTTTGTTACCTATTCTGACATCGGACTCGGACTTCTTTTAAACTGAGATTTACTGTGCGTATTGCTATGTTTTTCTTTATTCTACATTGGCAAGAGGTATAGGGGGGGTTGAGAACTCAAAAAACATGTTTAACCCCGCCGCATTTTTGCGCCTGTCCCAAGTCAGGAGCCTCTGGCCTTTGTTAGTCTTGTATGTTTTTTTAGTTCTAGTTCATTTATATGTTTTGGAGTTTAGTGTGACGTCCATTTTCGCTGAACCAGTACACAATTTTATTTAGGGGCCAGCTGAGGACCACCTCCGGGTGCGGGATTTTCTCGCTGGATTTTCTCGCTGCGTTGAAGACCCATTGGTGGCCTTCGGCTGTTATCTGTTCTTTGGTCGGGTTGTTGTCTCTTTGACAAATTCCCCATTTCCATTCTCAATTTTATTTTAACATTGAAAATTTCCACTCCTAAAAATAGCTTCAAGCTATTTTGCGAAAGGTTGCGTTCGTGTCGTTCCGACACATCTAGTTCTACATACACTTATCGTCTTTTATCTTTGAATTCTATTCTTACATAGTAAAATATTGTGACATATGAATAAATATTTCTTTCATCTATTTTATTCATTATGTACATGTGATCGGTTGAAGTTCTATTGATAACGCATATTAATTGAATTTAACAAAATACATTGACGTCTCGTGCAACTTTGAACGGACGGACAGAGTAGAACAGTTACTAGAACTGCTTTTGCCATTGGGCATGCAATATGCATATGCATAACATAACTAATGCACACGTGGCTTTTATTTGGTAGATTTATAAAACCTTTGGCAATTTGAATTCACGAGACAAAATATAGGCCATTATTATAGCTCCTCTTTGTCTTTTACAAATGTTTGTATTGACTGCAATAATTTTAGTTATCAGAACGAATTCATTTTGATTTATATTACAAAAAGAAAATCCGTTCAATCTTATTTGTAAATATATGTTGAATCATCTCACAAAACCAATAGGTGCCTGTTATCCCCAATGCGATATGTCAGTTTTTGCTTTTTATTTGCTCCACACAAAACAATAAAATATTGTAAACTTGCTTAAATTCAATAAGAAACAGCCTAAATAATATACTGTACAATTATTTTACATTTATTCGCAAAATTAAAATAGTATTGTTGCTCAAAACATTTTGGTTATCGAACTGAAATTTTATACAGTCGTAACTTGACACTTAACTTTCAACCACAGTCGTGTCAACGCCATATTAACATGCCTTAAACTGAACTACTCGTCAAATTGTAATTTGAGTGTTTGAGGGACTAAAAAATTGTGAAATATTGAATAATAAAGAAATCATATTGATAATAATATTGATAAAATAAAATGGTACCTTTCTTTAAAGGTTTCTGTCGCCAATGCACGTTTGATCGTACATGAAGATTACCATCAGTTTATTAATCTATTAAAAAGTAAAATCACAAAAATACTGAACTCCGAGGAAAATTCAAAAAGGTAAGTCCCTAATCAAATGACAAAATCAAAAGCTCAAACACATCAAACGAATGGATAACAACTGTCATATTCCTGACTTATCTCTCTCTCTCTGATTTCTATGCAATTCTAATTTCTTCCAATCTCATCGTATAATTTTCATATTCATTGCAACAGGTCTATCCCTTTTATAAATGTTATATAACTATTGCTTGATAGTCCTATGACATCTTTTATTCATTTCAGAAGACTAAATGCTTTTCATTTCACTTCTGGAGTCCGAGAGAATATAGATTAGTGAAATCATTTACTACCTTTAAAAAAAGAAAAGTGGACCGCACGTATATCACACGGTTGCTCTTAGATTAGCTGCACGTCTACATTTTCATCAAAACAAAATCATTTATTCATGACACAACATTTCAGCGTTTAATGGAAGTGTTTTATAATATGTTTAGTTAGTGTAGCAATCAATGTCCGGTCTTTTGTGCATTATGAATACCTATATATATTTTTTACAGACTTATAATGACACCGGATAAACGGATAAGCTCCCCCCCTGTAACTTCATGACATAAAAAAACTAAAAACTGGTAATGTTCGTATAACACAACAAGACGATTGCTATTTCATTTTAAAAATATAGTTTTATCATCGTTGTGATTTGTTTATCCTTTATGGATTTTCCTGCTCATTGCAAAATGCCAAACTAAATATTGTGAGTGAAACTAATGCTATCTAATTAGATAATTGTGTTATTTTGAAAATGTAAATGTAAATAAAATTGATTCCCGCTCCTGATTGCTAAGTACACTTTATTTACAATATTTTGAATTGATTAGACTAATTATATTTGTCGGCAAGCAAAAAAGAATCTTCCCGCTGGCTAATAAACGCAAAAAAAAAAGAGCTCACCATTGATTGTTCCAAAAACACGCATTCTCGCAAAACAGGTGCTCTGGAAGGGTGTGCAAATCCTGTTCTTGATGTGGCATCCGTCGTGTTGCTCGTGTAAGTACAAACCCGGTGATAAGTATAATTCGGTAGAATACATTCAAGGAAAAAGGGCCTTGCCAATATTGGTTATGCTGGACATTTTTTAATAATCCTTCTCAAAGTTTCTAGTAATTGGTTCAACCAAATCATAATTAAGACTTATCAATTTATTTATTTATTTCACTAAAATGAAAATTAACTATCTTTCGTAAATTATATGTTATTACATTATCATCCTTTAAGACGTACAAAACATAGCTGATCGGAAAGATATACCATCCGACTTGCCATTATACATCATATACTGTGTTACAGACCTAGATAAAGCCGACGAGGAAAGTTATTTAACGAAAGCTATATCTTTATGTAGCCTAGTTGGTCGAGTGGTCTAGGGTGCTGGATACAGTGCAGGCAGAGTTGCCACGATGTCACAGAAGCAAGGGTACAAATCACGCTGAGGGAGAAACAAAAATTTGCGAACGCAACTTTACAGATTTAACATCGTTGGGCTAAATTTGAGACAAATTATGTATATATATTTATTATGGTGTTAGCCCTGTATATTTACGGGTTATCCGATGGAGAATGTCTGTCATAAAGTTGTCACATGTTTACACGTATATCTATACTACTGAAGAAAGAGACCGATTTCATTGAGCCGCAACTCCTCTGAAACCATACAAAGTCGGAAATATTTGTGATATGACGTATAAATGTAGTGTTTTGTACTTCCTAAATTTATCTTTGAAACAATCTTTTTTCCACAGAAAACGCCAATTTTTGAGAATATAACCAAATTCAGAGACCGTTATCGATCCGTGTCATACATACGCTTTCGTGCATGCTCAGTCGACGTACTGTCCGCAAAATCCAAGTGAAAGTAAGAAGGAAGGATAGAAAATAGGACAGTTAGGCCTATAAGGATCCTGTTTTGTATTGTAAGTGCATCATTTTGCTAAATTAAACGACATCCACCCTTTTTACTCAGGTGCAGAACTGTCCAAAAATGAAATTGGTGTTGAACGTGTCGAAGTGATCCTCCCCCCTATTTATGTGTAAACACAGACACCCGACGTCCGGCCACTCCCCCTTTTTATGTGTAAACACAGGCACCCTTGACACTCTTTGTTTCAACACTTGCCTAATTGTATCGCAATTTCGCGGGCATCTTCTAGTATATATATAATTTACGAAGGATAGTTAATTTTCATTTTAGTGAAATAAATAAATCATTAAGTCCTAATGATGATTTGGTTGATACAAGGATTCTTTTATTAGAGAAGAATAAAAACCCTGCACGTATAGATGTCAGAATTATTGATCACTGCCGGGTTTTTTTTTCAGGGTCTCGAATTTATCATAAAACTGCTACTTATACTTCGGATTATTATCGATGTCAAAATCAAATATTGTTGAAAAGAACCTTTAATTCTTCTCTCCTTATGCAATCTTTAATTTCATGTGCATGATCATTCATAATGGAAGAGAAATAACATTGACCAATATCAGATTAAAAACAAATTGTTACAACGTCTCAAATATAAACTTATGAATAGCGTCATGTTGCCTTATCTGTTTTGTTTTAAGAAGAAAAGCATTCTGGTTCATTATGATAAATTCTATCAAAAAATCAAAAAGTTCGGTGTGCATTTCTCGCTTTATTTTAAACTTGCATTGTCTACTTCACCAACAATAGCGTGTTGTTTTGAGTTAAATATTTTGGGTGCTGACGTTGTATTTCATTTTTATCTTTGCAGTTTTCCCATTATTTGTCTGTGTAATATGATGTTCTTGTATATCGTATAATGTGGCTCAATTGGGGTCCATTTAGGTTGTATGACGTGGCTGGGTATTTGTTCTTTCAACTTTCGGGAGTTTGGCTTTGGGCGTTCCTTGTGATGGTGGCTCTAGAGGGGTGATTCGGATGTATGAATTTTTTTATAGTGTTGTTTTCATTTTGTATGCCGTTGTATTCATATTTTACTTAATGTGTATATCACAAACTAGTCAAACATTTACTAAATTTTATCATCGGTACAAGGACATCATTCGTAAATATAAATCAACATGTAGACATCTTATACGTTCAGGTATTTCACATCCAATCTTGTATGGTAATATTCTATACAAAGCACAAAAATGTCGTCATTCACCACAAAAGCTAACCAAACCCTTAAACAGACTTATTCAGAAGGGATATAGTTACAATACTATTGTCAGGTCATTAAAGATGGCATATTTTGTAATTAATATTGATTCACTCATAGGGGCTTTGCATCGGAAATAAACACATTTATTCTAGAACCAGTTGTTAGCCTGATACGGGTTATGTTCTTCAAATATATTTTATGATGGTATGATACTAAACTCCTAACGGTAGGGATTATACTTGATTTTCATATGATGAAGACATAACCTTTCAATCAGTTTAACTGAGGTCTTGAGCTGGCATGTCAGTAACTGTTAGTAGTCTTTTGTTAATTTATGTATCATTGTCATTTTGCTTAGTTTCTTTTGTTACCTATTCTGACATCGGACTCGGACTTCTTTTTAACTGAGATGTATTGTGCGTATTGATGTGTGTTTGTTTATTCTACATTGGCCAGAGGTATAGGGGAGGGTTGAGATCTCACAAAACATGTTTAACCCCGCCGCATTTTGCGCCAGTCCCAAGTCAGGAGCCTCTGGTCTTTGTTAGTCTTGTATGTTTTTTTAGTTCTAGTTCATTTATATGTTTCGGAGTTTAGTGTGACGTCCATTTTCACTGAACTAGTACACATTTTTGTTGAGGGGCCAGCTGAAGACCGCCTCCGGGTGCGGGATTTTCTCGCTGTGTTGAAGACCCATTGGTGGCCTTGGGCTGTTTTCTGCTCTTTGGTCGGGTTGTTGTCTCTTTGACACATTCCCCATTTCCATTCTCAATTTTATCTGGTATCTGATTATGTTTTACTTTACTGTATGTACTATTAACTGCAAAAACTGTTTTTGTTGGCGGGTTTGCCAATATTTATATGTTATACTGTATGTACTATCAACTTCAAAAAATGTTTTGTTAGCGTCTGTTTCAGATTTGTTTTGTATGTTTGTTTAAATTTTTAGACAATTGTGTATTATGCCTGTGAAGTACGTTTACACGGTTTTGGAGGATTATGTACAACGCACAAAGGTTTTAACCGTTAAAAATATTAAAAAAAAAACTAGATTTGCGCATTAAATAAGTGTGCGTATTACACACTGACAGCTTGGTCTATTTTGTGTTTGTATGCTTAAATTATCTCCAAGTGTACGACATATGATGTGTTTTTTAGTCATTGTGGATATTTCATATCGTTTTGGAGAAGACGTTACTGATCCATTAATCATTTTGAACAATAAAAAAAGTTTAACTTTTTCATTTAAACTCAAGAAAAGAAACTTCACAGTTGTTTATGAATGTCTGTTCTTAAAATGAAATAAACTATCAACCGAGGAAAACCGGACAGGATAAATGAATATAATGCAAAACAGTCATCTTACAGGTAAAGATTATATTCAGCACGAGGACACTTAGTTTTTCTCCTTATCTTTTTTAACCACCAGTATTACCTGTGTAACATATTTAATTTCTTATTGTTTTGGAGAAGACTTTACTGAATTATAAAACTTGTGTTTGATCCATTAATCATTTTGAAAAATTAAAAATGCTTAAATATATTTTTTTAATGAAAAGAAATTATTTTAATAATTTCTTTTTACAGGAACATACTTCTCATTCTCCGGACCAACATCGACACAATCTTCTTGCTGAAATCCTTTATTTTTGACATATTTAAATCTTAGTGTATCTGTTAATTTACTTCTCTATACTCGACTTAAAGCGCCTCTATCCTGTCGACTTTTTCGCCCATAAGAAAAACCACGATATTATTATTATTACTTGTTCTATTTACTACTTATTGTCACTTGGATGATTTGTTCTTGCTCCTATTCATCAGATCATACAATTACACTTGTTTATACGTGCTACTCCTCTTTTCTTATTTTCCATGTAAGAGTAGAGGGGCCAAAATAATAAAAACAAAATAGTCAGTCGAATTCGAAATATTGACAATGTGTTTCATAAGGAAAACTTGGTAATGGACATGTAAAAATGTTTTAGCTATAATCTTAACTTAACTTCATTTCATTTCATTATTCATGTTACATGATAACCATATGACAAGACCAGACAATATTACGTTTTTTTTAAAAACTCTTATTTTATTACTGCTTCAAGGGTCATTCATAGCTGATGCAATTTATATGCAAATATAGTCCGAAACATATACATTACTTTCTGATCAATTAAAATTAAAGATCCATAAAACAGATTTGGATACATACATGTTTAAGTTATATTATATAAAAATCTAATTAAATTTTGCTGTTATAAAGATTTTGGAACATCATTGGAAAAATAAATAATTGTCTGACTTTTATCTAAATAAAGTCCTCAAGATAATCTTAAATTTGTTTTTATTGGTGATCACTCTCTCTTTATCACAACGATTTTAAGTTAAGAAAAATAATTCGAGTATTAGCAAACAAATCTTTTTAATTGAAAAGGACAGGTATTATAAGATCAATAAAATCAGAGACTCTTCAAGTTTTGCAATTTATTAAAATATTTTCTACTTAAATTGCAAAAACAAAATAAATGTATAATATCAGAATTTCTCTTTACCCTTGACTGATGTTTTGAATAGTTCATAGTGTACTAAAATTAAGCCACAGTTTGTTTACTTATTGATATATAAGGCCAACATGGTGGACATTTTTTTATGACCACCAGTTACTAAGTATCAGAGTAAGTACCGTATCAAGGAGACAGCAACAAACTAGCAAACATAATCAAAACACATTATACTGGGGTTATATGGTCTTTTACAATCGATTAGTGTCTATCGAAAAATAGCCCCGAATATATTTCAAATTCATATAACAATTAATTGGTCTAAGTAATCAACAACAAAAGTCCATGTATGACGAGGTCTATAAAGATATATGCTCGAAAAAGTGGCGATCTTTACCTTATCTTTTTTTAAATCTTAAAATACTCAGAGCACAACAAAGTAAAAACAAAAGAAAAACGTACAATTCATAAAAGCAATTTCATCTATAATGGTAGTATTGAGAGATAATTCACAACTTAAATCAGAACACTATAAATGAAGCATGGTCGTAATTTCTTAAAGCAAGCTTATTGTTATATACATATTGCTACACTATATTGTCGGTGATTGTACTTTGTAGCAGACTTCCTACACCAACATAAAACATCACAGAGAGACATTATTTAGCGACATATACAGCAAACGTATGCAGAATTTTAAATGGGAACGAATTCACTCCAGCCCTGATTCAATTTCATAAAAATCATAAAAGTGGTCAACAGGAGTTAGTGCTACGAAAAACTAATGGCAGAGCGACAACAGTAAAGTTTATTTAGAAATTTGTAAATGATAAAGGTCAATAGCTAATTATAATTTAAAAATATTTGAATGTAAAAACCCTGAATTTTGTTATCCATGTTAATGGAATCATAGGTCCATAATGAATCATATTTCAAATAAAATTTGGTTAAGGTTTCAAATCAATATAATTGAATCTATGATACACTTCTCCTTGTTGCTAAAATTAGAGAAATGACAATGTTGCATTTGTTTTTAAATCTGTGACGATACTACAAATACTAAAAATAAGCAGACTCAAGAAAAGAAAATTCACACTTGTTTCAAAAAATGTCTGTTCTTAAAATGAAGTAGACTATCATATCCTTCCATGGAATTTTATAAAATATATTTGTTATCTTTCAATTCTTTTTCTTTCATTGTTGTAGTGTAAATCGGTCCCTGTGTCTTTTGAAATTTTTTACATTTGTTATACCGGAGCCATTGAACTCTTTCTATACGGTTTTGGTGTTGCTTGTTGTAAGGAGAAACTCGGTGATAACACAATCGAGGAAACCCGGGCAGGATTAATAGATATAAATGTAAAACAATCAACTTACAACAAAAAGTTATATCCAGCACGAGGAAAGTAATTTGTTCCATTTATTTATTTTTAACTTTTACAGCCACAAGTATTACCTGTGTCACATGATTAATTTAAACGATAGGATGAAGACAACCTAGTTTGCATTTGTTTTTTTTTTATCTTTTATCACTGTAAGTATAGGGTTCTGCGAGAACGTTTTTTAACGGGGGTCTTTGTCGAGAATCAGTATTTTGTCAACGAAACAACGACATTGCGTAGACAAGATACAAATGTATCTAGGAAAAAAAATACTATACTTACTTATATCATAATTCTATTTTTTTTTAAAGTCGTATTTACACAAACGGTTGAGCAGAAATAAAACTCCAACTACTGTCTTTATAACAAAATATTGAAGCATCTTCTCATTTTCAACAATGTTGCAAATGTAACCCTGTTTAATATAAAAATAATACTTTATACATGTGTTGCTCCCGAAACACTTTTCTTCATTTACCTTTGTCCAAGAAAAGAATCCTGCCAAAATAATTGCAAGCCGAAGATGTATAACTACATAAAACATGTGAGGGGTTTGATTGATGAGGACTAAGATTACGTTGAATGTCAATCTAAAAGGGAAGTAGGGATACATTGTTTTCTCACCTGATAATAAACACTGCTGTCTTACCAAATTTATAAATCAAGTTTACATTTGAATTTTGGGAAGATACGACGTATTTACTTTTTACTGTCCATCTGAAACATTTCATAAATATTAAGTGTTGGTAGCGTAAAGTTCAAAATAAGCAAAAAAAAATAAAATTGAGAATGGAAATGGGGAATGTGTCAAAGAGACAATAACCCGACCAAAGAGCAGAAAACAGCCCAAGGCCACCAATAGGTCTTCAACACAGCGAGAAAATCCCGCACCCGGAGGCGGGCTTCAGCTGGCCCCTAAACAAAAAATGTGTACTAGTTCAGTGAAAATGGACGTCACACTAAACTCCGAAACATATAAAATGAACTAAAATTAATACAGAAAAAGCATTTAAACATCCAGGTTTTCATTACTGTAGGAAAAGAAATGCATGGTAATTTAACCGTTAAGAGATGGGCTGTAGGTTTCGGGCTACTCTGTGAGCAACTACATTTTCTTCTAACTTTGTTGGTTGATGTAGGCTTGCCAAAGATGTTTAAAAAACATTACATATTTGTTTTATTGTTATGGT
Organism: Mytilus coruscus; assembly: GCA_017311375.1. Taxonomy (NCBI): domain Eukaryota; kingdom Metazoa; phylum Mollusca; class Bivalvia; order Mytilida; family Mytilidae; genus Mytilus; species Mytilus coruscus. Next base: position 29,773 of record JAASAO010000030.1, on the reverse strand, counting down.
GTGTTTGTAACGTTTCTTAAAATGATGTCACAGAGTTCCCTGACCGAATGACTGTTCCAATATTCTGTTAAGTTGATAGGTACGTAAATGGACAATCTCGCGGAATTTTATGAAATTTTGCATACAACTAGAGCATCAGGAACTGCACATGAATACCAAAAATTATATATATAACTTTTATACTTTCTGAGATATAGCAAATCAAATATCCGAAAAATAGTAGTACGAATGTATAGAATACACGTAAATATCGTTAAAATGTTCAGCAATTTTGATTTAAAATTAACATTTCTTGAAGTCCTGTCCTACGAATTTTATTTAAAAATGATATGTTATTGCTACTGAAATTTCTGTTTTATTGATATAAAATTTACAGGGGGTCACCGAATTCGTTTTTTGAGTATGAATAGTTGAATCTTCTGAACAGCGTGGAAAAAACGCAGAAAAGGCAAAAATAATCGTGACGTCGTGGCAAGAAATCTTAATTTTCGACGTTTTTAGATATTACAGAGACACTTGCATGATTTATACAGGAAAAATGAATTCGGTGACCCCCTATAACTTTCATATCAATAAAACGGAAATGTTAGTGGCAATAACATACCAATTTTAAAGATAATTCGTAGGACACGTTTTTTGAGAAAAGGCAATTTAAAGTAAACTTTTCAATATTTTTTTCGATGTTTACGTGTATCCTATACATTTTGTACTTCTTTCTACAGAATGTTCAATTTGCTGTGAATCCGAAAGTATAAAAGTTACTTATATATTTTTTCGATATTCATATGCAGTTCCATATTCTCAAATTGCTTGCAAAATTTCATGAAATTCCTTGTGATTGCCCATTTACGTACCTGTTACCTTAATCCTTCTTTCTCATGTTCATGGAGGCCTCGGTTGCCGAGTGGTCTAAGTAGTTACAACTGTAATCACTAGCCAGTCAACACTGAGGTTGTGAGTTCGAACCCCGCTCGTGCGGGTGCACTCGACTCCAATCTTAATTGACTAGGATTGTCAGTTTTCCTATTGAAGGTCGGTGGTTTTCTCCGGGCACTCCGGCTTCCTCCACCAATAAAAACTGGCCGCCACGAAATAGTCCAAAAGTGGTGCTTAAAAGTGGAGTTAAAACACTAAAAATCAAATCAAATCAAATTTCATGTTCATGCATTATTACCTATTGACTTATTTGCTTCAGTCTTGAATGGTGTCACCAGACCAGTTCATGCCAAGAGTTTTGTTTGTACAGTTGATCGACATTGTCAACATTCGTCCTCGAAGCATATTGCACCAGGAAAGTATGCTGGGGTCAGGAACATAATGAACTAGAATCACTACCCAAACAGAATCAATATATTCACCATAAGTGCACAGCAATTTAGGGAACCCCGTGTATAAATTCGAATTCATATCCGTTCTCGACTGTTCACAGTTCATCACTGTGGGGTTTGTTTTGTGCAATCCATAGTTTTCTGTGTATATTTGTTGGAAAGTTGTTTGTCATTTTGTCGTGTTTGTTATTTTCAACCCTTTTAATCTTAATTTTCGTCTCACAAATAGTAATTGTTAATCAGGACGAGAACATTTTGATAACATTTTATTATGAACTCCGCTTTGTACTAGAGCAAAACACGGATCTTTTCTTATAACGTGCATATCCACCAGAAAATAACCCACTTGATGATGTGTCACTCTGCCCTACTGCAAGCAAACGAGTCTTTGTCTTACTCCTAAATTTCATATGCCATAGGGAAATGCAGAAGATACAAATTTACGTCTTTAGTTTTCTCGATTGAAATCAAACCTAGTAACTCCTACACTAGAGATGATACTCTTATCACAAGTACAACGAAGCGATTTTAAAATGCTTAATCAAATAAGCTTGCAAAATGCATTCCAACTTTTGACTATAGATTTTGGCATGAACAGTATTTTCATATTACCTTCTGACAGTTATTGCGTTTTACAACAAAATGTGCATAATTTATTTTATTTTAAGATTATGAGTGATGTCCCTTCATTGCTAAGGCACAGCGAGATACCACTCCAGATAAAAAATAATTTTCATAAGGTTATACTTCATGATGGAACTGAGATTGAAGCATTATGTACACAAATGTCAAAAGATCGTTTTAAACGTCTTCTAGAGGGATTGCAAGGTATGCAAAAAGAGTGGATGGACCCCGAGTTGGACATTTCAAATCAAAACAAAACAAATATGGCGTCATTTTCCGAGGTAGTGTCAAATACAAACACTAACACAAACCAAAACAACACAGTTGGGGCTGATAATGTTACAGGTGAATCAAGTGATCCCAGTGACAATATAAAACATATATTTCTGAAAGATACCGATGTAAATGGTTCTCTTAAACCCCCGAGATCCCTATGGCTTACAAACGTAGAAATATACAAAGCCATTGATACAAAAATTCAAGCTGAGCAGATAAAAGGTATTCAGAGAATCCGTGATATGTGGCGCATATATATGGATAACGAGGAAAACAAACTGCTTTTGTTAGTGACAGGAATGAACTTGCGTGGGAGGCAAGTTCCCTTGCACTCTCAAAATCTCCGAAATCCAGGCAATTTACATCCAGATACAATCAGAATTACAGTGAAAAATGTGCCGATTTCTGCTGATGACGGGCAAATACATAGAGCCGTTGCATTACAGGGCTGTGACATACAAGGTCGCTTTAGAAAATGTTTACGGGTTATAGGCAAACTCACTAACTGCCAAACAGGAGACAGAATAGTAATAAGTAAGCTGTTGAACAAACCCATAGCCAGAAATTTAGAAATAGGCAAATACATGGCCATAATTATGCATAAAAGGGGAACCTGAATTTGAAAACAGAAGCACAAACAGTAATGGCTATGTAAAACCTTGCTATAAATGCTTACAGGTTGGTCGTTTCGTGTATGACAGTCCAAATGATTGGGTGTTGACAACATGCAAATTAATGGGCCACAAGATGATGGGTTGTCCAAATGCATTCCAAGAAGAAAACAACAATGAAGAACAAACAGTGACCACCAATGGATCTGTAAATGATTCTCAATCCACTGAACTGGCTGAGAAACCGAAATCAAAGTAAAATGTGGGAATAAAACCAAAAGACACAAAACAGAAAACAACAGATGTCAAAAACAATGCAAATAAACCAAATACTACAAAATCAGGAACGGGAAAAGCTAGTGTGATTGAGGACAAATTCAAACAATGCTGACAGATCACAATCATATATAGACAAATTTATGAACACACCGCAAAGTCAACACGGGAATCTGTCTCAACAGAGTACCCCACATACACCCCCAGAGAACTTACATGATAGGATTACTGTTAATAATGGCCCCCAGAAAGCCAAAGCTAAATTGTAGTTCTATAGACAATGTAAATTTAGAATATTTTAATGTAAATATTACAGTACAAAATGATCTTTTATATAGAATAATAATAAACAAAACAAAAAACAACAATGAAAAAAAAACTTTCAGCTTTATAAAAGAGTTTACTTCAATGTGTTGATGTTGTTGATTGTGAAGTTGATTACTGTTTGTTTTCATAAATGCAACTCATGTTTTTATTTTACATTTTACAGGCTTTTATAAGCTATAACAAACAATATTTAAAGTGTGAGATTTCCATGTCAAAAAGTAGTATATTGCTAACTATTTTAGGTTTCTATTTATTATCAAAAATGTTATATTCTGAATCATACTTGTGAAAAGAAAAAGTTTTTGATACAACTCATTTTGATATCTGGAAGATCTTCAAATGATATTTCTTTGTAAGTTCTTGATAATAGTATATATATTTATGAAAGTACATCTAAACAAGTGACAACTCTACGACAGACCCATCCATTGGATCACCAGTGAAGGTGATACACGGCTGAAAACACATATTATATTCATAATTACTCTAAATATCAGCACAACAATGTTAAATCTGCAAATTTGCAGAAGCAAATTTTAGTTCTTCCCTCGTTAGGATTCGAACTCGTGCTACTGGGATGGATGGATCTGTCGTAGAGTTGTCACTTGTTTAGACGTACTTATCAAATGATTATTTCTGTGACTGCATCTTACGATCCTTTACGACAGAAATTTAGCTAATCTGCAATCAATTCCATCTTCATGCCTTATATATCATGTACTGTGTAGATTCTACTGACGAGGAAAGGTAACACTAGGCCACCGAAAGCTGAATTCTATATTCAGTCTAGGTAGCCGAGTGGTCTAGAGCGCTGCACACAGTGCAGGCGGTGTTGTCACGATATCCCAATAGCATGAGTTCGAAACCAGGCGAGGGAAGAACTAAAATTTGCAGATTTAACATTGTTGTGCTGATATTTAGAGTAATTACTTATGAAAGTATATATATTTACAACGAATAAATTGATCAAACAAAAGTACTTTTTTAATAGATCAATGTATTATATTTGTAATAATGAATACCAACAATCTCATGTGTGTATGCATAATGTGCATTATAGCTTTAACATTATTAACAATGAATGTGTTAACTGAATAATGCAAAGCAGCTGATATTTATTGATATGTTTAACATATTCCTATTATGTTGGTTTTTACATGTGCTATATTTAGCGCAAATGTACAAATACATTTGCGATTAATATAGCATATTCCTATTATGTTGGTTTTTACCTGTGCTAATTTAGCGCAAATGTACAAAAGCTGTGTGCTATTAATAGTGAATGAACAATTGTTGATATTAGGTAAAATACTGTATACAATTAAATACAAGTTTTTACCGTTTAAAATGTATAAATACTTACCTTACTGTCAGCGTATACATTCATGCTGTATTTCTAGTTTAGTAAAATATATTCTTGAAACCTATTTGAATATAGGACATGTAATAAATCCACGAAATGCACTATCGGATGTATTCCTTTACAATTCAGATTACAGATATCTAAGATATTTATTTCTTCCAAACACTTTACTTCTTTAGTAAATATCGCTAACAAAACAGTCATAGAAGATTTGAAAAACGACGAAGTTCACATACACTATTTTCTTAAATATGTTTGCATTCTGCACTTTACTTATTTAGAAAAGATTATATGCACGCATTGTGTGAATAAGACACGTATATCAGAAACATATATCCACCCGAATACACAATGTAAGACAGAAACGAACAACACGTGGTGGTTGCTGAATATTTTAGTGTCAATTTTATTGTCTATCGATTTAGACATAACAAGGTCAAATAATGTCAGTAAATTAAATGCCAGCGTGTTTTATTGGTTACCCGTAATTATTTGTAGCATGATGAATTGTACTTTTTATGTTTGTAGAAATAGAGGGATGTACATTGTTGATTTCTGTAGGATTGTTATAAAAACTAACTGTACTGTTTGTAGACATGTACAGGTCTGTGAGGAACTATTACAAAAATATGAAACTATACTTTGATATGACATCTAAATTTTTGATAAACTTAAGTAGTTTAAATGTAAATGGTACTAAAAATAAATCTAAAAGAGACAGAGTAATTGAATGGATTCAATCTCAAAACTGTTTTTTTTTTACAAGAAACTCATTTTGATAAAAACATAGAAACAGAAATAAGAAATAATTCAGAATTTGATATTTTGTGCAGTCACGGAACAACCTCTAGTAGGGGCGTGGCTATTCTCATTAAAAGTCACTGAATTATAAGTTGATAAATAAGCATACCGATGTAGATGGACGATTAGTTCTACTTAATGTAGAAAAGGTAAATAATATATAAAAGAACAAGGGATAGGAATCACAATAATGGGCCGGGGGTGTGGGGGAGAGATTTTAATGATACGATGAAAGAGATAGACAGAAAAAACACTCGTTCAGAGGTAAAAAAAAAAGATGTCCAACCAGTAAATAGTTTGAAATCTTTAATAAAAATACACTGTAAAAACAGTGTTTACATCCTAAACACAAATCTAAACCACTTTTTCTGTGTACGTTTTGAAACACGTTTAGCATCTAAACATGTTTAGATTTCAACAAGTGTTTAGATTTCGACAAGTGTTTAGATGTCAGATGTTTAGAAATGTATGCTGTTTAGACCTTAGTTCTATGATTTTAAAGGAACTACTTGTGGTACAGCACTATAGATTGGATAGTGCATTGTATGGTAGAATATACAATACATGTGTACATTTCTGATCATATGTCCTTGCAATGATTGTTACCATCATTCTTCCTCATCAATATAGTATACTAAAGCCGGATGACTGTAATAGTGATAATAAAAGGGTTACACATTTTATTCCCCCTTTAGGTCCAAGAAAAGTCTGTAAACCATAAGACCATGTTTTAGCCACCATTTTTTTTAAAGGAAAATGCCTGTACCAAGTGAGGAATATGACAGTTTTTTTTTTAATTTTTTCCGTTGGTTGATTTAGTCAAGCGATTGATTTTGTCAGATTTTATGGACCTCTCCCTTTTTGAATAAACCTTGGAGTCTGGTACTTTTGTTTATACTTTTTTTTTTATTCTAGCCTCTAGGATAACATATAATCTATTCAAATTATTTCAATATTTTATTTAAGTCTCACTTAATGCAAACAAATACAATTATAAATTTTGATACAATCAATATATTTATGAGAGACAATAACAACTAAAACAGCATTTTCCCTTGTAAAATTCTTAAACTTTTCATCACCAATTTCATTAGTCTTATTAGATTTAATAAAAAGAGTTTGCTATAGATCGTCATAAACAGGAAAATGTAAAATAACATGATTTTTATCCTCAACAATACAGAAATTGTCAGTCCATCTCCTATCGTAAAGGCAATGTTTACCAACAATCTTCTTTTTGAATGATAAAGGCCCTTGGTGGGCAGTTCTTCTTGGTTGTCAGATGAACTTTTGTAATCTGAAATGAAAAAAATGAAACATATATGTACATGTAAATTTGTGGTGCAACTGTCACTTAAAAAAGTCTTCCAAACAGGATGAATTTTGCTTTTATGCAAATATCATTTTCAAACCTTTATCAATTTAATATGCAACTGTCTCTAAAAAATAAAATACATTAAACATGCTTCTCAAAATAGATTCTTACAAAAAGCAGTTACAAAATTGTAGTTAAAAAGACAATACTTAAAACCATGTACACAGCAAAAGACAAATACATGATCAAAGGAAACATAGCATGCATGTAATTTTTTAATATTTTTAAAACAAAATTTTCGATACACACAGAGGTAGTTCTGAGAGATACAGCTTTTCTCTTATTAATTAAATATTTTTTTAGAATTACCCATTTTGCTTTGTCAACAGGATTAATTATAGAGCATCATTTAACCTTCATTTTTTCAATCGGCTACTTAATATGCTTACACATACTTTTTATTTGTACTTACATCTGCTTTTGAATTAAGGTCATCCTTTTCTTTCTTCATTGCTTTATATCTGATCTTTGCTTCAATTTGATCTATAATATGTATGAATTTTAGGTCTGTTCATTCGCTCTTTAGTGTCACAGTCCTATAAATACATACATATACTATAAAAGAACAGAGTTCCAATATCCCCCGCGTTGCAAATATTTTATATTTCTAAGGGGCATAACTCTTTTAAAAAGGTCGATCGTCCACCATTACAGAACTTGTCTGAGATATTGCTCATATTAAGCTATAGTATAAGTTTTATAAAAATCTGGCAAGAATTGTACCCATAAGAGCGCTCGCGAAGCCTTTTTCCATAAATTTATTATTTCCAAGGGGCAGAACTCTTTAAAAAAAAGTCGATCGGCCAGTATTATAGAACTTGTCCGAGATATTGCTGATATTACCCTGTAGTATAAGTTTTATAAAAATCTGGCAAGAATTGTACCCGTGAAAGCGCAAACGAGGCCATTTTCCATAAATTTAATATTTCCAAGGGGCATAACTCTTTTTAAAAAAGTCGACCGGCCACCATGATAGAACTTGTCCGAGATATTGCTGATAACCTATAGTATAAGTTTTATAAAAATCTGGCAAGAATTGTACCCGTGAGAGCGCTAACAGGACTGGACGGACGGACGGACACACAGACGTACGGACGGACGCCCAGTATTTCCATGTCCCCCGCAACGCGTTACGCGGGGGACAAAAATTTATAATGAAATATAAAATAACATATCATTATGATAAATGTAGTGTAACTATAATTTCAGTGTTTATCTGTGTAAAGGATATTGCACTATGGTCCATTGGAATCTTATTTCTTGCAAAGTTAATATACTTGAAACTATGGTTTTATTAACAGGGACGAATATTTTCACAGATACAGTATGTAAATAAAATCAAGATTCATATATTTAAATGTGTGGATAGACACGATAGATTGACTGTTTCTTCTGTCAGATGATTCAGTGAACTACAACTGTATATCCAAGGCAGTTTGATTGAAATTTTCAGACAATTAGGGGAAGACTATTTAATATGTATCAATCTTTAATATTAAAAATCTCCGCACTCGCTCATTTTTTTATGCTTGGTCCCTGTGATTGATGTTGTATGTGTATCATACGATTCATACAACAAAAGTTAACTGAACGTATCATTAAGTTAAATTGACATATGCATTTTTATGGGTGCGATCGTTTGATTCTGAAAAGAAAGCTGACAGTTTTTGTGCCACTTTATGGATGAGCAGAATATAAATACTCTTGCGCTGTCTGAGCGAAAATAAATAAATAAATAATCTAGTCACGTTTTTTATTTGGAAATAAATATTCCTCTGCATTAAATTTGCCAGCCAGTTTGTCTTTGGCCGGTCTGAAGGCGTCTGTATCAAATTACCACGAAAGATAACATCTGTTCGTTAATTATTATCCGCACGCAGTCGGACAACATCTCCGGAAATTTGAGAAAATATTCACTCATATCTTCCTTGATCTTCCTTATAAAAACTATAAAGATTATATATTAAAAAAGTAATGGTTTAATATATACAAATTTGAATTGAAAGTATATTTATCATCTGGTCTATTCTGACTTTACAATACAAAAAGGGGGAACTTCGAGGAAGATGATATGAATCGTTCTCAACTATTGATGAGTAACTCATACTTGGTTCTGATTTGTAAATAAGTAAATGTTCCATAATTTTCATTTCAAGACAACCTACATAGTGTCACATAATACGTGGGAATCCGTAGGAACATCGAAATAAAGCAGTACTGAAGTGGTATAATGTGTTTAGGTGTTTACGAAAGTGTTTCAGAAGTGTTTAGATGCCATTTAATGTTTAGCTTACTGATAGCATTCACAGAATATAAACCTGCAACACGTTTGAATTCTAAACACGATTAGGTTTCATTGTGTTTACGTAAATATCAGTTTGGATGCTAAACGCTTTCCTAAACATGTTGTAGATGCGTTTCAATCCTAAACGCCGTCTTTACAGTGTAAATAACTTAACTGACATTTGGAGATATTTTAATAAAAATAAACAACAATACACTTGGCGAAGAAAAGATAAATCACAGGCATGTAGGAATGATGTGATTCTGATAGGTTCAGACTTCCACTAGTAGAATGTTGCAAAATTAAACCTGCAATTATTGATTCTACTGATCATCAAGGTGTTGTTATGAAATTTAGAACTGGTGCATCAGCAAAGGGAAGGGGTACTGGAAAATAAATAATTCTATATTAGAAGATAAAGACTACATACAATTAGTTGATAAAGAAATAGATAGCTGTCTTATGAGTAAACGTAATTTAAAAAAACTTGGTTTGGCATGGGATATATTTAAAATGAAGGTAAGGGGGGCAACTATAGCTTATTGTTAAACTAAAGCAAAATTTACAAGAGAAAACTTACGAGCTCTTGAAAAAAAAAAAAAATAGAAATAAAATTGAAAATTAGAGATGAGCAAGAATCTGAGAATAACATTTTAGATAAGGATATTGAAGAACATGAAAATTATATTACCAAAATTTATATAAAAAAAAGGCTAAAGGGGCTCAAATTAACTCACCAGAGAAATGGGTTGAATTTGGGGAAAAAAATAGCTCGTACTTTTTAGGTTTAGAAAAACAGAGACAGGTAAAAAAAATAAATCAATAAATTAAAAGGGGAACATTATGAGATTATACCGGATCAAGGTAATATACTGTGTAGTATTAAAGCGTATTATAAAAATTTATACTCGACGCAAAGCCCTGATAAAACATCAAGCGATAAGTATTTATTTGAGACAAAACTAGAGAAAGAAATGGATGAAAATGATAAATCAGTCTACGATGGGGATATTACAGTAGACGAATGCTCAGATGCTATTCATAAAATGAAACTTAACAAATCTCCTGGATTAGACGGGTTAACAGTCGAATGTTATAGAAAATTTTGGAATAAATTAAAGAACATAGCAGTAAACATTCTTAATATTGGATATAAAGATCAAAACTTACATATTTACAGCGTACAAGTGCATTAACACTTTTATTTAAAAAGGGTGATCCCTTGTCACTAAATAATTATCGTCCTATTTCTCTTTTGAATTTTGACATGAAACTTCTTTCGTACATTCTAGCAAAACGATTGAAAAAGATCCTACCAAAGCTTATTAAAGAAGACCAGACTGGATATGTAAAGAATAGATTTATTGGTATTAATCTTAGACAGATACAAGATATTATTGATTTCACTGATTTATACAAAATTGATGGGCTATAGCATTTGTTGATTTTTTTTCTAAAGCGTTTGTCTCTTTACAATGGAATTTTATGTTTTCGGTTTTAAAACATTTTGGATTTAATGATTCCTTTATAAGATGGGTTAAAACTTTGTATAGCGATATTCAAACATGTGTTATGAACAATGGTTGGATATCTGATGTCTTTAAAAATACCAGGAGTATACGCCAAGAATGTCCTTTATCGGTATTACTTTTTTATCGTTTGAAATCATGGCGTCACAATTAAGAAACAATACCGATTTTAAAGGTATCAAAATCAAACTGGATGGCTAAAATCGTAGTATAAAAATTTCGCAACTAGCAGAAGATACTACTTTATTTTGTTGTTCCAAATACAACGTTCAATTAGCCATGAATGAAATTGAAATCTTTGATTATTTTTCAGGATTGAAATTTAACAGAAATAAGACAGAGGGGTTATGGGTAGGAAAGCTAAAATCATGTAAAGACAAAATTGAGGGAATCAACTGGAGCGATGGACCAGTTTAAACTCTTGGCATATATTTTGGGCAGTGTAGAGAGGAATGTTAAAAACTAAATTTGGAAAATAAAATTGAACAGAAGAATAAATTATTTTGTTCTTGGCAGAAAAGAAATCTTACAATTTTGGGGAAAATTGTGATAATAAAAACATTAATTGTGCCTATTTTCACTTTTATAGGAACTGTTGATATAGTTCCTGAGAATTATTTGAAAGAAATAGAAACAAGTTGTTTTAAATTCGTTTGGGATAATAATCCAGATAAAGTTAAAAGAAATTCGATCATTGGTCCATATGAAAAGGGGGGTTTGATATGATAGATATAAGAAGTTATTTCATTGCTTTAAAAGCTATGGGGGCCTCGGTGGCCGAGTGGTCTAAGTAGTTACTACTGTAATCACTAGCCAGTCAACACTGAGGTTGTGAGTTCGAACCCCGCTCGAGCGGGTGCACTCGACTCCAATCTTAATTGACTAGGATTGTCAGTTTTCCTATCGAAGGTCGGTGGTTTTCTCCGGGCACTCCGGCTTCCTCCACCAATAAAACTGGCCGCCACGAAATAGCCCAAAAGCGGTGCTTAAAAGTGGCGTTAAAACACCAAATATCATATATATATTTAAAAGCTATGTGGGTTAAAAGACTAGTACGTGATTGTGAAGGAGGTTGGAAAATTATACCTCAGAACTATTTCTATAATGTTGGGTCAAACTGGCTAGTGTTTCAAACAAACAGTGGGGATAATCCAGAAGAAAACCTTGAAAGAATCCCAGATTTTTATAAAACTATCCTTAAATGTTGGAAATTAACTGGCGGGGGTCTTACGAAAAAGCCTGAAACATTTACATATATAAGAAAACAAATATTATGGAACAATAAAATTATTAAATTTGAAAACAAAGTTATAGTTTTATCAAATTGGATTAAAAGCGATCTTATTTATGCAAATGATATCATAGATAAAAAAGGATGCGTTACACTAGATGTCATTACGAATAAACTAAAAAAAAAATCAAACTAGATAGCTGAAATTAATTTGGTAAAGAAATCAATACCAAAAGACTAGGCAGCCATCTTAAAGTAGGAAAATTCTATAAACTCAGCAGTGCGTGGCGATTTTGGACTAATTACATGTTTCAACAAACAAAAACTGTCGTGCATTCGTCTATTATGTAGGCTGAAACGCACAGACGATGACAGACTTATTACAACGGAAAGGATGGCACAAGCAAGTGATCGCTTTTATAAACTCTATTAAATGTGCAGATTCAAATGTCATTAACAGCAGTACATCTAATTAAAGACAAACTGACAGTTCGAGATAATGATGAATTTGTATCTGAACTTTTTAATGACAGAAATCAACCAAATGGAAACAAATTACGAACTTTTCGCTTATACAAAGATACAAAAAGAATGTTAAAACAGAACAATATATATAGCGTAACATCCCACGTTCCGTAAGACGAACAATGACATTCTTTAGAAGTGGGACGTTGCCACTGGCTATTGAAACGGGACGATACTCCAGACCGCAGATACCTTTGAATGAACGATTCTGTAAATGGTGTGACAATTCAACAGTAGAAAATAAAATACACTTCATGATGAACTGACCGCTCTAATCTGACATTCGTTTTGAACTAATACAAAATGCTAAACGGTTGATTGATAGTTTTGAAATGATAACAACAGTACACAAATTTACATCTATAATGAAATGTGATGAAATCCAATCACGTTTGGCTCACACACTCCATAAATGTTTTATGAGACGTAAAACTTTTTTTATAACATGATTAAAACTTATTGTATTGCTTAAGTCATGTTAGTTATTTTTTTTTTAACAATGTAAATCTTCACTTAATGAATCTCTTAGCGACTTTTGAAGTAAACGTTAATTATTTACTGAATTTTTACTGATTTTTTCTGTATATTTCCTGAATTTTACGTAACCAATACCCTAGTGGTGTTTTTAACAAATTTAACTGTAATGATAATTCTTTTGTTTTATCGTTGATTTATATCATTAAGTTCCAGATTATTATTATTTTGAAGCGTTCATGACTAGATATTTTATAATCATATGTACATATTTAATTAATTGTAAATGATGTAAAACATGACTATGCCTTTTGTAAAAAATATTTTCCTTTAGTATTATTATTATACATGTAGCTTTTATTAGTATATACAGTGTCCCATGAGTCTTTTAAGGCTGGGTATTGATCCTTTTTTTTATGATGTTCTTTTGTAATTTTATTATAGATCAATATGTGACACATTTAAATAAACTATTATTTATCTCATCTTATCTTATCTATAAAAGCACTGGTAACATAAAACGAAACCAACTTATATGGAAAGGTTTACATGAAAATTAGAATCACTATCAAACAAACTTTTATATAAGTCTCTGATAAAAAAAATTTAACCAGCTATTGGACCAAACAAATGGCTGCGTATACTTAATATAGATGATGTGTTATATCAAAAATATTTATATGAATTTTTATTAAATATTTAAAAGAAAATAAACTTAAAACTGTTAGATGGAAATTACTACAACATACTCTACCTACAAAGAAACTTTTATTCGGGTGGAAAAGTAGTACACAAGAAGATTTAAGATTATGATCACTTTTTATACTGTGTCCGTATTTACAACATTTTAGAACAAAATAAATGAAGTTTTAAAGAGAAGTAAAATAACTTTAAAGATAATATTACAACATTTAGTATTGGATATAAAATTTCTGACGAAGAATATTTTGGCTTTAACTACTTTTTAACAATAAATTATTATTAGTTTTTAATTTACAAAGCGTATTACATATCTGCTGAAAAGACAAAAATGTTAATGTTTTCTCAATTTTCATTAAAGAATTCAATAGAAGAGTAAGTGTGACAATTAAAAATAATGTTTTAGTAACCAGTAGAAAACATTTGAACGATCATTATGAGTGATATTATTGAATAATTTATATATTTCATTTTATATGAATTTTACAACTAATTACTGCCTTGAGCACTTAGTGGAATGTAACAGGGAACATCAGGAGGAGCTTGGACTCCTGAAGGATATTGTAACAAGCCAGTGATTGAAATAAATATCTAATTAATATGTTGTTAAAAAAAAAAACGATTGTCAGTGTCAATACATGTATGTCCTCTGTAGTTAAAACGGACTTACAATGGTTAAAGAAAAGTTATAAAACTTTCAACATTGAATGAAAAAGTAGCACTGCATAATTGGTTTTGTATTTGAAATATACGATAACTTTGTACTGCCCGATTATGTATTAACTTTTTATAAATACCTTTTGTGATTATTGATTACATATATATAAACTTTGAATATAGCAAAGTGCTCTCGACCAATGAAATTTCAGGATTTTATGTCTCTTAATTGTGAAGAATGAATGTAAATCATGTTCTTAGTAAGGGATTATCCTATTATTTGGGTCTCTTTACAGTTCAAAACAAAGAACAAAGAGTTTCTATAAATGAGTTACAACTGCCCCGAAGCACATTTATCAGATTGAAAGGATTTATCACAGTGATTGAAACTGACTAAAAATTGAATTGTGAAGCAAACAAAAAAATCCAAATAATTTGAAGTTTACTGATGCAGTAACATTAGTACCTTTAATGTTATTATGTAAATATTAATAACTTCAAATTACTAAAAAAATTAAACAATATCAAAGCAATGCAAAAAAAGAAAAAAAAAAGTTTTGAAATAAAAAATAACCTAAATATCTAGCTTCCAAAACTCTGATTACTGGACCAGCGGTTTGGAAGAATAGTTATTTCCAATATTCCGATAAAAAAAATAATAAAAACAGGAATTTGATTTAAGTTTTGAATATATTTAAAACTTTTAAAGGCAATTATAAGAACATTTCCTGATATAATAAAATAATATTTGATTTAAAAACTTGACCAAAATATTGGCTGTAAAATAAAATTTGTTGTTACCCAAATGTATTTATTGATTTAACCTGTAAATAAAAAACGGATAATTCCTCACAAAAATATTACATGATTTAGATTCATACTCACAATCAGGAAACATATACAATTCCTAACTTTTCTTTGTACTGTTGTGTCACCTAATGTCTATAACGCATTTTTCAAATATTTCCCAAATTATAAGAAAGTCTTACATAATTAAAACTAACCCATAAATGAAATGCTGAAAAATGAAGCCATGCATCAATTATAAACATTACACTGACAATGTAACTAATTCTTGAATACAACCAATCAATAGATCATTTGAGCCTTGAGCACTTTAAATATTCTAAGTTTGTAAGAAAATGATAATCTAATCCCTTACATACACATATTTTGATAATCTAGCGTATAATAAAAAGGCATCTTTAAAGTAGTAAATGTAATAGGTAGAAAAATCAATATAAAATCATTATACTAATGAGTCAAAAATCTGCCAAATTCCGTTTTTAGTGCTTGTCATAATCCAGGTAATCTTTCCTTGCTTTCGTTGTTTCGAATTTAACCCTTTCTAAGAAGTGAAATGCCAGGGGTGTGAAATAGTTTGCGAATGCGTTTGCATTGTATAGAGAAAATTACCATGCGTTATTCCTTTCGGAATTTCAGGTCCTCAATGCTCTTCAACGCTATACTTTATTTGGCCTTTTCAAGTTTTTTTTTTAATTCGAGCGTCACTGATGAGTCTTTTGTAGACTAAATGCGCGTCTGGCGTTCATATTTTTTCTTGAGTATACCCATTCGTTTTTTCTTAGGATAAAGCGGTTGTATTAATCGATCAATATTTCATTGCAAACAGTTTTGTATTAAGACAAAAAAACTATTTTTTTGTGACAAAATTTTAAAAGTTAATTTCATTACAATAAGATTTCAGGGAAGGTATTTGATCAAGTTAATGATAGATGATTGACAACACAGAAAGGAAATCAAGTTACGAGAATACTTATTACAGTCGTTCTATAGTTAGTGTGACAAGTCTTGCTAGTAGTATAGAAAGACTACAAACAAAACCACTGGACTGATAATTGACTATAATTGACTTTGTTAGTTACTCTATTCTTTACAAGTTCATTTAGTACCGCTTGATGTACCACAAGATTACCTTGTTTGGTTTAATTATCCAATCAAAACCTGATTGCCGTAAAGAAAAATGACAAACAATAAACCTAGCGTGATGACAACGAGAGACTGAAAAAAGAGGCCCGCCTAACGATATACCTTCGCTCACCTCTCTTCTTGTTACTACATTTCAAATAAATCATGATACATAACTGTACAGGGTTTTACAGTCATTATTTTCACCTGATTAGAAATATTAAGCCTTGTAATTTCAGGCAGAAAAGAAAATCGAATATTGACAAAATCATAATCAAGAAATGATATCGATACCAAAGTAATGCATATGTCTCGCATTCAGCCACACACACCAAAAATTTCACAGCATCGGAAAAAAATAATAAAAAATTACTTATTTTACTAATATTTTTAATTTACAAATACAATGTAGCCACATCCACGAAACATTGACAGTGTTTTTTAAGGGGTTATAGTATCTAGACCATTGCATATAGCTATTTCTGTGAAATCTGAAGCAAACCTTGTGTGGAGTCGTAAAAAAATCCTTCATAACCTTGAAACATTTTTCGCATGGGGTCAGGTCTGGATGGTATGGTGGTTGAAACAAGAGTTTCGACATTATGTTGGTTACACTAAGTCCTCATATGACCCTCAACAAACAGGCCATGGTGACAATCGCAATTGTTCATGATAACGGTGTCTCCGGCCTGTAGAAATGCATTTACATATATATCTACTGCTCGTAATGCGTTATCAAAAAGTCTAGCATAACAAGTCCGTTTGATGGTCCATCAATTATATCAAAATGTTCAATTCCAAAGGTTCCATGTAGTAAATAAACCGTATAAGTTGCATTGGATGCATACCTCTGACTTCAATAGCCTTTTCACCATATTTGATATTGTTGATGTTCTTGGTACATATACGTTTATCGTGTTGTACATGTAATACCATCAATTAAAAATCGCTTATGTATTTTGGATAGAAACATAGACGGCTTCCTTGATTTATAATATTGTACCGCTTGTACTATCTCGTTGAAACACTTTATGCTCTCAAGTCCAGAACGTTTTTTCGCAGGGGGCAACGTCCCGTCAATTCGAACAACTTTTTCTACAGTATTGTACGAAATTTCACAATGTCGTCCTATTTGTGAATAAGAGAACCTCCTGTTTTGTAAAGTCTTATCACTTTTTCCTTTAACTCGATATTAGTGGGAATTCTGGTTTGTATTTTCTTCCATACTTATTTTCCTTGTCTGTCATTTTAATTTCTTTTACCTGATACTGTACAGTAACGGTAAATGTGTACAGTTCTAAATAAATGTCAATATGAAATAAACTCACTTAAAAAAATGTACTCACCTGTTTTGCCTTCCTTGTTTACAACTTTGTTCTGTGCTACTTGATAATAATGGATGATATGACAGTCAGGGAATTTCTATATCAAATTGGTCATGAAATTGCAAGATTTACTGACCATTTTATCCGACATGAATTCACAAATGTAGCTTCTCTACGGTGTTTAAAAATACCAGATGACCGTAATTATATATTTGGAAATGATACCTGCTAGTTCTGATGAGGAAATGGATACACAAAAATTTGGTCACAAGCTTTTATGTGACAGTCACTCATTTACAGTTTATAATTGATAAATTGATAAACTCATTAAATTTGTTACACTGGTCTTCTGTTTTTTGTGATAAGTAATAAATATACTTTATTTAGACTATACGGTATGGGTTTTTCTCATTGTTGAAGGCCGTACGGTTACCTATAATTACTTACATCCACTTCATTTGGAACTCATTGACAATCATACCACATCTTCTTATTTTATATAGGTACTGCAAGATGTTCAGGTGTATTGTTTGTCATTTTTCTAAACGGCAATCAGGTGTTGATTGGATAATTAAACCAAACAAGGTAATCTTGTGGTACATGAAGCGTTACTAAACGAACTTGTAAAGAAAACATTAACTAACAAAAGTAAATTATAGTCAATTATAAGTCCAGTCGTTATGTTTGCAGTCTTTTTATTCGACTACTAGCACGACTTGTCACACACTAACTATAGATCGACTGTAATACCCATTATCATAGTTCGCGATAGCACGAATCACAAAAATTCTAAATTAACCGCTTACTTATATAAGGAAAGATAAAATTGATAAACTCTTCAAACTAAGATTTGGATGATTTCAATATTGTGTAAAAAGTAAAATCACAAATATACCGAACTCCGAGGAAAATTCAAAAAGGAAAGTCCCTTATCAAATGACAAAATCAAAAGCTCAAACACATCAAACGAATGGATAACAACTGTCATATTCCTGACTTGGTACAGGCGTTTTCTTCTGTAGAAAATGGTGGATTGAACCTGGTTTTATAGATAGCTAAACCTCTCACTTGTATGACAGTCGCATCAAATTCCATTATATTGACAACGATGCGTAAACAAAACAAACCGACACAATATGTAAAAATGTCAAAAATAGGGGTACAGCAGTCAGCATTGTGTTATCATCTTAATCCCTATAAAAACAAACAAATTTAATAAAGAAGCACAAAAAGGCATGCATTAAATTTATTAACCTCATTTTGCTTTTTATTATACGATTTTATTTATATATGTAAAATCCACCAATAAAGGATTGAAAGATTTTAAGTACTGGGACCGAATCCTTACCCTGACAGACACATGGTTAGATTAACATTAACTTTGACGTAGAATCGCGCGTTTGCCGTCACATAGGTAGAAATAAAATAATTTTGTGTAACATTGTCATTCAACCGCATTGAGAGACAGTGTAGCTATACATGTTTCTGACACCTTCCTGCTTGAAACATGACAACAACAAAATGGATATCTATTTCTTCTCTATTTAAGTTTGATCTAGTTGAAATTAATACAACGGACTTAAATAAATGCGAAGCCCAATAAAACATGCATATGACATTTCCATAGCTCCAACTTTGGAACTTACATTCATTTAATCGTAGTCGTTCAGGCTAAAGATTCTTTATGCGCAATTAAATAATGATTTGTATTGACAGCTACATTATGAGGGTTATTATGCATTTGTTCAATAAGATAACATCTCAGTCAATTTTATGACCGCAACTTATATTCTGGCACAGGTGTAAGTGCCGAGGAATCTTCTGCAACATTCATTTAAATGGTTATGAATAACAAGCAGCGGGAAATGATTTTATTAGAGAAAATACAAACGTTTTAGTGATATTGCAACTACTGACAGGTATGCATTAAATATTACACAGACCATTTTAATAAAAACCTCTACCAAATTATTTTTTGACATTGCACAAGGTCATGCGTTTCTCAGACTGTGTATGACGTCTTTACACTAAATCCGTTGGATGTATACTGATTGATACTTTAGTCTGGGAGAACATGATTTATCTATCAGTTGTAATTGCCTTTGAACTAGCTTTCGGTAACTGCGAGTACTCTTATTTTGGTGCTTTGTGTCTACTGTTTTTATGTTAGTTGGTTTTGTGGCTCGTACCGATCTTTTGAGTTAAGCCAATTGCTACTGATTTTTACAGTTTGTTCTTATGTTGTGCTCAGTGTTACACTTCTGTCACAGGTCATAGGAAGGGTCGAATGCCCACAAACATGCTTCACCCTGTCATATCTTTTATGTACCTGTCCCAAGTCAGGTGCCTGTCGTCCAGTGGTTGTCGTTGGTTCTTATCGTCGTATTTGTTAATGTAAATTGTTTTGTCATAAATTAGAACGGTAGTTTTCTCGTTTGAATTGTTTCACATGTTTCATGTCGGGGTTTTTATAGCCGACTATACGGTATGGTTTTCTCATTGTTGAAGGCCGAACGGTTGCCTATAATTGATTAGATTCACTTCATGTGAACTCTGGTAGATAGTTGTCTCATTGGCCAAATATAGTATATACACGGTCAGTAAATTTTATACGGAACAGGTGTGTAGTTTTATCCCTACATACAATTTACTAACTATGTACATACCATTTAAGGTCACTAAATGACAGTTTAATATCTATATCCTACCGACTATAAAAAAAAAACAAACACCAAAGATACCAGGCCATTGTTTCACAAAAAACCGTACGACAATCTTAGATCGTACGTCGGTCGTACGTCAAATCGTAAGTTTTGACCGTTTCATTAACAATCGTAAGTAGAACTAGATTTGTAATTGCAACAACGGATGGCACCTTCCCTATTGTCAAGGCAACGGCAGCCATTTTGAAAATTCCAAAGTCAGAGTGCATCTTGACATGCAAAATAACATTTTTGTAAAGTTTCTTTAAGTTTGGAGCAATTCTAAATTTTTGACATTATTGCTGTTTCCATGGTAACGGCGGCCATTTTGGAAATTCCAAAGTCAAATGTCATTTCTGCGTATGCCAGTCGTTATTTATGTGAAGTTTCAATAAGTTTTGAGCATTTTGTTTTTTTGGATATGTTTGCTGTTTCCATGGTAACGGCGGCCAGCTTGAAAGTGCCAACCCCCAATTGCAAATCTTCACATGGTGGTTAACATTATTGTATAGTTCCATCACCTTGGGTCCATTCATTCCGAGATCCAGAGTGGACAAAAAAGCGTGGAAGAAAAATAATAACTAGATTTGTAATTGCTAGCAATAACTGATGGCACCCTCGTCCCCCCCATTGCCCGGATAACGGCAGCCATTTTGAACATTCCAAAGTCGAAAGTCGCATCTAGACATGTCAGTTATCATTACAGTAAATTTTAAGACAGTATGGAGTATTTTGATTTGTTTTTGCATTTTGGTCGTTTCCATGGTAACGGCGGCCATTTTGAAATTTCCAATGTCAAAGAGCGCACCTACAGATGCAAATTATTATTTAAGTAAAGTTTCATTAGGTTTGGAGAAGTTTGAGATTTTTGAGATTTTTGGTGTTTCCATTGTTACGGCGGCCATTTTGAAAATTCCACCTTCAAAATGCAACTCTGCCCATGCCAGTAACCATTTCTATAAAGTTTCATCCAGTTTGCAGCAATTTGATTATTTTTGAAATTTTGGACATTATTGCTGTTTCCATGGTTACAGTAGATAATTCAAAAATTCTAAAAGCAAACATTTCATTGCCACATGTCATGTTATATATCATTACAGTTTCATTGACTTTGGTGAAATACTCTTTGAGAAAATGCTGATTTTATGCATTTTCCCATAGGGTAAATGTAAAATTTGCCCCCAGTTTCCATGACAACGGCGGCCATTTTGGACTATCCAAATATTGTCTTGACATCTTAGCAGACTGGGTAACATTTTCATTAAGTTTCATTCAGTTGCGTCTTATAACGAAAGAGTTAGAATTTTTGATATTTTAGCTGTTTCCATGGTAACGGCAGCCATTTTGAAAATTCCAAATTCAAACTGCAAATCAGCACATGCCAGTTACCATTACTGTGGAGTTCTTCCAGTTTGGAACACTTTGATTTTTTTCGCATTTTTGCTGTTTCAATGGAAACGGCGGCCATTTTTTACCATTCCATAGCAAGGTGCCCAACTTCAAATGAGGTTCCTCATTATAGTAGAGTTCCATAAACATTGGTCCGTTCAATTCTGAGAACTCGCGCGGACAAAATGTGTGGAAGAAAAATAAAAATAACTAGATTTGCCATTGCAAGCAATAGCGGATGGCACCCTTCCCACATTGCCACTAAACTGCAGCCATTTTGAAATTTGAAACAGTATTTACACATAAATACATTACAACAGTTTGTAAATTTTGTAGACAGTTTTGAGCATTTTTTCAATTTTTCACATTTTTGCAGTTTCCATGGCAACGGTGGCAATTTTGAAAATTCTAAAGTCCAAAGTCTTATTTGTACTTACCATTTACCATTTATAATGAGTTTCACTAAGTTTGGAGCAGTTTGAGATTTTTGGACATTTTTGCTGGTTCTAAGGTAACGGTGTCCATTTTGAAAATTCCAACAACAGTTTCAATATTGACTATTATGCTATGTTATATATTCATGAAATTTGTTTCAGTTTGATCTTATATTCCTTAAGAAAATGCTGCTTTGATGTTTTTTCCCATAGGATCAATGTTAAACTTTTCTCAAGTTTCCATGGAAATGGCAGTCATTTTGAAAATTCCAAGTACTGTTGTTACCTCAGGGCACCACTGCCAACATTTACATAAACTTTCAAGAGGTTGCCTCTTATAACGAAAGATTTAGAATTTGATTTTTTTTTTACATTTTTGCAGTTTCCATGGTAACGGCGGCCATTTTGAACCATTCCAATGTCTCTTGCACAACTTCACATGGCGGTTCATATTATGGTATAGTTCCATCAACATGGGTCTGACCAATCTCGAGAAATAGCATGGACAAAATGTGTGGAAGAATAAAAAGAAAAAGAAAAAAAAAGAAACGAACAATAACAGTATGTCACCCCAACTCCGTTGAGGGTGCCATAACAAGTAATCCTGTGTTAGGATGCTATCACAAGTCGCCAAAACGGCCCCTAACCATTGTTCTGCTGTTTCCATGGTAACGGCAGCCATTTTGAAATTTCAAAGTCGGATATCCCATCTACACGTGACAGGTCACATTACTTACAAGTTTCATAAAAATTGGAACAATTTTCAAATTTAGGCATTCGTGTTTCCATGGTTACGGTGGGCAGTTTGGAAATTCCAAAGTCAAATGCCACATCTACATAAGACAGTCAACATTTGTGTAAAGTTTCATTAAGTTTGAAGCATTTTGAATTTTTTTAAAATTTTTGCAGTTTCCATGGTAACGGCAGCCATTTGAAAATTCCAAAGTCGGACGGCACATCTACACATGACAGGTCACATTACTGTCAAGTTTCATAAAGATTGGATCAAATCTAGATTTTTCGAATTTTTGTTGTTTCCATGGCAACGGCGGCCATTTTAGAAATTCCAAAGTCAAATTCCAAATCTACATACACTCGTTAACATCTCTGTAAAATTTCATTAAATTTGAAGCATTTTAAAAATTTCACATTTTGCAGTTTCCATGGTAACGGCGGCCATTTTAAAATTCCAAAGTCGAATTACAGCTACATATGGTGCTACCTGTAATAATCTATCATTATTTAACATAAAAAGTACATAGGAATAATTCAACACTATCACATGACCAATCACATGACTATTGTTCTAGAATGTTCCATGAAAATTGACCCCTAAAATAATGCAAAGATGACCCCTGGCTGAAATAAAAATGTGGAATGGACACCTGGACATCGGTCTCTTGTATTACACAAAACTTAAAGGTTCTACCAGTAGCGAATCAATAGTCGAAAAATGACCACACCCATGTTCCGGCCCCCAAATAGTGCCAAGTTGACCCCCATTTGAAATAAAAAATAGTGAATGCAACCCTAGGGATACTACCCCAACATCATACCAAATATAAAGTTTCCATCATTTAAGGCTTGGAAGAAAATGGTCGGACAAATTAGGGTTAAGAAGAATAATAATAACAAGTAATCCTGTGTTAGGATGCTAACACAAAAGTCGCCAAAACGGCCCCCAACCATTGTTCAGCTGTTTCCATGGTAACGGCAGCCATTTTGAAATTTCATAGTCGGATATCGCATCTACACATGACAGATCACATTACTTACAAGTTTCATCAAAATTGGACCAATTTTCAAATTTAGGCATTCGTGTTTCCATGGTTACGGTGGCCATTTTGGAAATTTTAAAGTCAAATGCCACATCTACATAAGACAGTCAACATTTGTGTAAAGTTTCATTAAGTTTGAAGCATTTTGAATTGTTTGACATTTTTGCAGTTTCCATGGTAACGGCAGCCATTTTGAAAATTCCAAAGTCGGATGGTACATCTACACATGACAGGTCACATTACTATCAAGTTTCATAAAGATTGGACCAAATCTAGATTTTTCGCATTTTTGTTGTTTCCATGGCAACGGCAGCCATTTTGGAAATTTCAAAGTCAAATTCCAAATCTACATACACTCATTAACATCTCTGTAAAATTTCATTAAATCTGAAGGATTTTAAAAAATTTTCACATTTTTGCAGTTTCCATGGTAACGGCGGCCATTTTAAAAAATCCAAAGTCGAATTACAGCTACATATGGTGCTACCTGTAATAATCTATCATTATATAACATAAAAAGTACATAGGAATAATTCAACACTATCACATGACTAATCACATGACTATTGTTCTAGAATGTTCCATGAAAATTGACCCCTAAAATAATGCCAAGATGACCCCGGGCTGAAATAAAAATGTGGAATGGACACCTGGACATCGGTCTCTTGTATTACACAAAACTTAAAGGTTCTACCAATAGCGAATCAATAGTCGAAAATGACCCCACCCATGTTCCGGCACCCAAAAGTGCCAAGTTGACCCCATTTGAAATAAAAATAGCGAATGCACCCCTAGGGTACTACCCCAACATCATACCAAATATAAAGTTTTCATCATTTAAGGCTTGGAAGAAAATGGTCGGACAAATTAGGGTTAAGAATAATAATAATAATAATAATAATCCTGTGTTAGGATGCTAACACAAAAGTCATAAAACGGCCCCAACCATTGTTCTGCTGTTTCCATGGTAACGGCAGCCATTTTGAAATTTCAACAGTCGGATATCGCATCTACACATGACAGGTCACATTACTTACAAGTTTCATCAAAATTGGACCAATTTTCAAATTTAGGCATTCGTGTTTCCATGGTTACGGTGGCCATTTTGAAAATTTCAAAGTCAAATGCCACATCTATATAAGACAGTCAACATTTGTGTAAAGTTTCATTAAGTTTGAAGCATTTTGAAAATTTTTGACATTTTGCAGTTTCCATGGTAACGGCAGCCATTTTGAAAATTTCAAAGTCGGATGGTACATCTACACATGACAGGTCACATTACTATCAAGTTTCATAAATTTTGGACCAAATCTAGATTTTTCGCATTTTGTTGTTTCCATGGCAACAGCAGCCATTTTGGAAATTTCAAAGTCAAATTCAAATCTACATACACTCATTAACATCTCAGTAAAATTTCATTAAATTTGAAACATTTAAAAAATTTCACATTTTGCAGTTTCCATGGTAACGGCGGCCATTTTAAAATCCAAAGTCGAATTACAGCTACATATGGTGCTACCTGTAATAATCTATCATTATATAACATAAAATGTACATAGGAATAATTCAACACTATCACATGACTAATCACATGACTATTGTTCTAGAATGTTCCATGAAAATTGACCCCAAAATAATGCCAAGATGACCCAAAATAAAAATGTGGAATGGACACCTGGACATCGGTCTCTTGTATTACACAAAACTTAAAGGTTCTACCAATAGCGAATCAATAGTCGAAAAACTGACCCCACCCATGTTCCGGCCCCAAAAGTAACAAGTTGACCCCATTTTATAAAAATAGTAATGCACCCTAGGGCACTACCCCAACATCATACCAAATATAAAGTTTTCATCATTTAAGGCTTGGAAGAAAATGGTCGGACAAAAAGGGTTAAGAATAATAATAATAATTGGAATAATAATAATAATAACTAGATTTGCCATTGCAAGCAATAGCGGATGTCACCTTCCCTATTGCCACTAAGCGGCAGCCATTTCAAAAAAAATTAACAGTGAATGCAGATATATACATTACTATACATCTTTCTGTAAATTTTCTGTACATTCAGAGCATTATTAAAAAAACACATTTCTGCTGTTTCCATGGCAACGGCAGCCATTTTGAAAATTTCAAAGTCAAAAGTATCATCTATACTTGCCAGTTAACAATAATATCAAGTTTCATAAAGTTCGAAGCATTTTGAAAATTTTTGTCATTTTTGCAGTTTCCATGGCAACGGTGGCCATTTTGGAAATTTCAAAGTCAAAAGTCTAATCTAGACTTGCCAGTCAACAATCATATAAAGTTTCATAAATTTTGGAGCATTTTGAAATTTTTTGAAATTTTTGACATTTTTGATGGTTCCTATGGTAACAGAGACCGTTCCCAAAATTTAATGGCAGATGCCACATTGGTACATGGGAGGGAACATACCATCAAAGTTTCAATTGATTTGACCTACCATTTTAAGAAAGTAAATGCTACTTTTAGGTTTTTGGAGCATTTTGACCTGTTTTGCATTGTTTCCATGGTAACGGCAAACATTTTCGAAATTCCAACGCCAAATTCCACATCTAACAATGTTGCTCATCGTTACTGTGAAGTTTCATTAAATTTTGAGCATTTTGATATTTTTGAAATTTTTGGTGTAGTTTCCATGGCAACATAGTAGTTCCGATGATTGCCAAAATCACCCAAAACCAGTATATAGTGGGCACCTACATTGTATTAAAATATAATGATTCTGAGTTTAAGCATATCCAAATAAATCAACAAAACCAAAAACTTGATTTTTTCACATTTGTTCCGTTTCCATGGTAACGGCAGCCATTTTTTATGTTCTTAAGACCTACTGCAACCCGCAATTTTGTGTTCCTCATTATAGTTAACTATCATTGAGATTGGTTCCATTGTCTCCAAAAAAGCTGCCGGACAAAAATCATTGGAAGAATAATAATAATAACTAGATTTGCCATTGCAAGCAATAGCGGATGTCACCCTTCCTCCATTGCCACTAGATTGCAGCCAGTTTTAAAATTCTAAACAGTGAATGCACATATATACTGATGGTATACATCTTTCTGTACTTTTATAGAACATTTAGCGGATTTACAAACTTTACGCATAATTTTTCCTTTTTTGCCTTGTTTCCATGGTAACAGCAGCCATTTTGGAAATTCCAACGCAAATTGCCAGTCAACATTATTGTGAAGTTTCATTAAGTTTGAAGCATTTTGAAATTTTTGAAATTTTTGCTCCTGTATCCATGGTAACATAGTAGTTCCAATGATTGTCAAAATCATTCAAAACCTGTATATAATGGACAACTATATTGTATGAAAATTTGATGATTTTAAGTTAAAGCATTCCAAAATTATTCACCAAACCCTGAAGTTTTTGGAGCATTTTGACCTTTTTGCATTGTTTCCATGGTGACAGCAGCCATTTTGGAAATTCTAACTCCAAATGCCACATCCTCCAATGTTGCTCATCGTTACTGTAAAGTTTCATTAAGTTTGGAGCATTTTGATATTTTTGAAATATTTGCTGTAGTTTCCATGGCAACATAGTAGTTCTAATGATTGCCAAAATCATCCAACACCAGTATAAAGTGGGCACCTACATTGTATTAAAATATAATGATTCTAAGCTTAAGCATATCCAAATAGTTCACCAAAACCAAAAACTGGATTTTTTCACATTTGTTCCGTTTCCATGGTAACGGCAGCCATTTTTTATGTTCTTAAGACCTACTGCAACCCGAAATTTTGTGTTCCTCATTATACTTAACTATCATTAAGATTGGTTCCATTGGCTCCAAAAAAACTGCCGGACAAAAATCATTGGAAGAATAAGAATAATAATAACAAAGAAACAGAGGAAAAGCAATATGTCACCCGACATTGTCGATCGGGTGACATAATAACAAAGAAACAGAGGAAAAGCAATATGTCACCCGACATTGTCGATCGGGTGACATAATAATAATAAGAAATGGGACAAAAACATAAAGTCTCCAAAACTCCGTTTTGGCGACTTAATAACTAGATTTGCTATTGCAAGCAATAGCGAAGGATGTCACCCTGTACTGGACATTGTCACAGTAGCAGCAACTATTTTGAGTGTACCAAAGTCAAATGGCACATCTATTATACATGCTGGAATTGGCATGTCTTTCATTCCCCTGTTTTCTCTTCCCGTAGAATAAGGTAGAATAAGTTTGAGTTCTATACATAGTTTGGGAATTCTTTAGAATCTAAAATTAGACCCACGCGCGAGGAAGAACGTGGCGTCACGTGATGTGCAAGTATATTATCGTGGACTTAGCATATTTATATATCTTTTTAGAGGGTACCTTGGACAGACAACATGTGTATATATTGACAGAGCGGCATACTAACTGTTCATTTTTGTTCTTTAATAGCTCGCGTATCACACGATACATGTATCTTATCTTGTACAATTAAATTACACGTTCATCGATTGATTTCAGTTAATGTGTATATTTTAGCAGGTGTGTGATTCACGGATGTGTACTTTAATGCAAGTACAGAAATGTCACTAATACGTACTCTTAGTGTTTCTCTCTCTCTCTCGGTCGCGATTTTCTCTTCAAATAGATATAGGAAGATGTGGTATGAAAGCACGATTTTTGTATAGAATAGAAGCACGTTAAATTATATATACATGTATTTTTTTCTCTTCTAGCATATTCTAGAAGATGTTTTCATTAAGTTTGGAGCATTTTGAAATTTTTTGAAACTTTTTCTGTTTCCATGGTAACGCTGACCATTTCCAAAATTCCAAAGACACATGCCACATTGACTGATGGCATGTTACATATGAGTGAAGTTTCATTTGGTTTGATCGTATATTCTTTGAGAAAATGCTACTTTAATGTATTTTCCCATTGGGACAATGTTAAACTTTTGGCCTGTTTCCATGGCAATGGCAGCCATTTTGGAACTTCTTAATATTGTCAGTGGTTCCACTCATTACAGGCAACATTTCCATAAAGTTTCATTTGGATTGGTCCATCAATGAAAGATTTAGCTTTTGGAATTTTTACATTTTGCAGTTTCCATGGTAACGGTGGCCATTTAAAAATTCCAAAGTGTTCCTGCACAACTAGAGTTGGTGGTCCTCATTGTGGTACCCATTCATTAAATTAGGTCTACTAATCTATGAGAAAACGGGCGGACAAAAAAGGTGGAATAATAATAATAATAATAAAGAAACAGAGGAAAAGCAATATGTCACCCGACATTGTCGGTCGGGTGACATAATAATAATAATAATAATAATAATAATAATAATAATAATAATAAGAAACGGGACAAAACATAAAGTCTCCAAAACTCCGTTTTGGCGACTTAACTAGATTTGCCATTGCAAGCAATAGCGGATGGCACCCTTCCCCCATTGCCAGGCGAGCGGCATCCATTTAGAAAATTCCAAAGTCAAAGAGTGCATCTACACATGCAAATTATCATTTTGTAAAGTTTCATTAAGTTTGGAGCATTTTGAAATTTTGGACATTTTGCTGTTTCCATGGTAACGACAGCCATTTTGAAAATTCCAAATTCAAAATGCAACTGTGCCCATGCCAGTTACCATTCCTGTGGAGTTTCTTCCAGTTTGGAACACTTTGATTTTTTTCGCATTTTTGCTGTTTCCATGGAAACGGCGGCCATTTTTAGAATTCCATAGCAAGGTGCACAACTTTACATGGGGTCCTCATTATAGTAGAGTTCCATCAACATTGGTCCATTGGATTCCAAGAACTCGCGCGGACAAAATGTGTGGAAGAAAATAATAAAACTAGATTTGCCA
>JAASAO010001184.1:0-68552 GCA_017311375.1 Mytilus coruscus | reverse complement strand
AAAAGTGATGATTGAACCTGGAGTTATGGCTAGCCAAACCCCTACTTATATGGCAATGTTAAAAATACCGTTAAAATGGCAACTTTACGTGACACGAATACAGTACAAACAAACGCAAGAACACTTAGGAAAGAAAAAATGCATAAATAATAATAAAGTAGTACATAACAACATGTAAACCACGGAATAACAACGGAAAACTCCCATGAATTAACGACAGAACCTCATGATGCCATAAACGAATAATAAACTGTACGTCACACGAATGTATCAACGCCACATAAAGTGACGTTTTTTTGTGACGTTTATATTACCACAGGTACATTTCTAAAAAAAATGAGTAGATTAGTTTTATTGTAGACAAGTACAAGAATAAGAAATTGGGATTGAGTTTGTAGTGGTGTTATTTTATGTATTTTCTAACCATGAAAGGAATATAAATATAGAATTGTGTTAGTAATGGTGTAATTATTTGTATTTTCTAGCCATGTCGGTTTTTCTTCAAAATCAAAACTTTGTAGAAACAAAAAAATCATGTGCATATAGTTGCTTTTGTTACTGTTGAAAGCGTTTTTTAGTTATTGTCCGAAGTGTTGACGACAGACGGACAGACACCGCTTTACCATAATACGTCCCGTAAACGGGAGTACATAAAATGACGAGCTTGAATTAGTTCTTACAGACTTTAGTTCGTGTTTTTGTAGTGATTGTTGATTTGTTTATTTACCAAAAAAATTGTTTTATAACCATAACGAATTGCACTAATTTTGAATTAAAGAAATTCATAATAACAAAATTGAACGTTATATAAGAGATTAACTGCGTATCTTGATAGATTCTAATAAAATTTAATTCTGTAATTAAGATTTCAAAATGCGTATACGAGATATGCGTCTATCGTTGAAGACAAATGCAAACTTGGAAAGGTTTCTTGAATTTTTTTTTGTGATAACTCTGACTGTGTTAATAACCTTCGAAACAATTTGAAAGTAATAGGTTAAAAAGTTAAACATGTTTGTAAGGAATGGCTTGCGCTAAAATTTCGGGTCTGGTCAGGTTAGATTACTTTATGGGAGGTCAGAGTATTAACTTGATAAAAGCTGTTAGCTGTAACAGATAAACCAAAATTTATGATCTCTGGTTTAGCAATACACCAATTTCATAGTTTTACTGCAGTGTTTATATTCAGTACTTGGTTGCACTATTCACTTCTACAAAATTTAGTTGAAAGCCACTTTAACAAATGCTGCTTTCGAATAATCAATCATAATAGTTACAGGGATCTTCATAAATAGTTCAAAAGAAATATAAAATAAATTCCTAAATACTAGACTAAAGTAATAAAAATGTTAAACAAGTTTACAATCACATGCATTTAGAAAAAAGAATGATTCTGATTGTGGTCTACAGATCATGCATCATTTCCTTATAGACTTCAAGTATTGTATTCAAATATCTATTATGATATAAGTTGGTTAAAATTTCGTTAAAAAAACGCCTTTTGGAAAAAGTGTTCTGATTTTCACAACCATGTAAAAATGAGATTTAGCAAGTAACTGTTCAATCATTCTTGTAAATACTTTCGGTAATTGTAATTTTGAACTATGTTTTAAAACAATTATTTTCAGATATTTTCACATTCAACTGGCCAAATGACAATTGACATGTATGAATCAAGGCACATTAGCAGTTCAGTTAATAAATGGCTAAAGGTGTATAATCAAGTTTTAGAAAATTGTGGCTTAATGAGAAAACTTGACAGTGAAAATTAATGATTGATTGTTGATTGCTTAACGTCCAGTGGCAAATATTCCATGCAATGACACACGTACATGTAAGTGTTAAAACTGAATGTATCCATACCTCTGACCCTTTTCTTTGTCTTTGTCTTTTCTTCTTCCTCATCTTCTTTTAAATGTATTCAAGTGGTGACCTACTTTTGCAACACGACGTTTTAAACAGAAGACCAATACAAAATGTAATACGATTATCTTTATAGTAGCATTTATCATGGTTGTACGTTGAAAGTGGCTTCAGTGACAATATAAATGTGTGGGCGTTAAATTCAACAGAGGAAATTACTACTCTGACAGACAGTAATACCTTTTATATATTATTGTGTTGACCTACAAATATCAAAACATGTTATCATTTACTTGAACGACACGGATACGTGGGATGTATTTATTGAAGAAAATCAACATTTTGAAGATTCAGATAGTGAAAAAATGGAGAAAAATCTTTAGATATTTTAAAAAGATGGTAGCCTTTGAATATTGCAGGTAAATATTTTACTTTTTTTATTATGTATATAAAAGAAGAAAAAATATAAAATGAAATGACTCCATGTCATACTTGTGCAGTTTATCTAATGATCACAAATCATATACATGTATATAATAGACCTTTATTATACTGGAGTGCATTCAGATCCTAATCCAGCTTTGATTCCGATAATATTAAACACGTAACAAAAATATGGATATTTTATTTGGAAATTTATCACATTTCTGAATACACTTATCAAGTCCCTTTTTAAATCTACATATACGCATATTAATAAAACATATATGAAATATTGATGAACATGTTCGTTACAGCGATGATGTTGTTATCGACCGAGCCGAAGGCGAGACCGACAATAAAATGTTCGGAGGTTTGAATACTGTGATGCCATCCTCACAGATATGAGTGATTTCTTCAATAACGCTAATGCTTTTTTATTACATACATGTAACTTTTTATTTTTATTTGTTTATTTTTTATTTTTTATTTTAAACCATACAAGAAGTTAAGTAAATCAACTATTTCTCTATACTGAAAGATAACCTACATGTTATTCTACACCTTATTGAACAAATTGCTACTTTCAGCCATGACATAAGTAAATTGACACTTTATTTATTAGCTAATTAAAACACATTTAACAAAATTTACATGGAATATAAAAATGAATAAAGTCAATCAATCATATTGCTCGGTCAGCTCCTCTTTACCCGTGTTAGATAATGGATCGCCATTTCACTGTCTTACAACTTTGGTCCTGATAATGCTTCCTGTCATCGTTAATATTATGTCCGAGACTCATCGACTAGTACTTCATCATCATGGCTAGCGGGCTGCCAAGCTGACCAATTTTATCTGGCCCTGAGAGCAGTCGATGTGAAGGCAGTAAACAACAAAATAATCAACATACCAAAAAGATCATACCAAAACCAAAATGGCGGCCGTCCATTTCAACTGTTCCAGCATTTCAATTTTTGCGATTTTTGTCAACAAATTATGTAAACGCTCACTAAACGCCTTCGGGCACCGAGCCGACCGTGCGAGGGCTTAACAGCCAGTCAAGGTCGTTAAAAACCACCTAGATAGATAATCACATAAGTAACAAGTTACGCACACAACGATTTTATTATCATGAGTATTGAAATAGATATTTCACGTTTGTATTAAGATTGTGGGTTTCTTTGTATCCTTTTTTAACATATTTTTTCAATATTGTTTAGTTGTCGTATATCATGTTAGATTTGTAAATCTCTAAACAAGTTGCATCTTTGTACACTACAGATAATTGGGGAAAACGAAAGACGCAAAACTATCTTCCTCCAGGATTTCAACATCCAAGAATTGGCGTATAGAGAGGAGTTCAGGGCAATACTATTTTCCAAGTAGCTTTGAAGACAAATAAGGGTAAGATAAATTATTTTGAAATAAAGAATTAAGAGCGCGTATTATGGTTTTTTACTGCAGATACATCCAGGATTTCTGTATTTAGAAATATTGATCCCAAAATAAGTTTTCCCATATACATGTAGCGTTTAATAGAATGGAGAAAATTGAAAAAAAAATGGACGTTGAACTTGAATATTTTGTCAGTCTAAAAACATGCATGTGTATGGTTTCCGTTTATGGACAAATACCTGATAGGTGCATGTCCCAAGTCAGGAGCCTGTAATTCAGAGGTTGTCGTTTATTGCTATGTTACATATTTTCTTTCGTTAATTATTTTGTACATAAATTAGGCAGTTTGTTTTCTCGTTTTAATTGTTTAACATTTGTCACTGATTTCGGGGCCTTTTATAGCTGACTATGCGGTATGGGCTTTGCTCATTGTTGAAAGCCGTACGGTGACCTATAGTTGTTAATTTCTCTGAGTCATTTTGGTCGCTTGTGAAGAGTTGTCTCATTGGCAATCATACTACATCTTCTTTTTGTATATGTAAGTTTTTTTCTTATTTTATTTAACTATTATTCCTTGAGTTTACGTGTATTTGTCCCCTACCGTTGCAGTCAAAGGGGACTTAAGGTTTGCACTCATTTTTCTTTGTGCTTGAAGATATTGATTTGATATTTTGTGTAATGTTTTAACATGACAAGTTACAGATCAGGTTCGATTTTGTTCCGGTCAGACGATTTTGTGCAAAGTTATGGTCCTTGAACTTATTAAATTCACTCAAATAATCAGTTTTCCCAACTTTTTTTTTGTCATGCATGAAGATATTGACTTCTATAAAGAGGTTAAACTCCTAACTATCCTACTGTCTGTCGATACATTTATTTTTGGCATTGCACTAGTCATGTCTTCTTTGACTGTCCATGACGTTAAAATACTAAATCCCTGGGATGTGTTTTAGTTGATTTTAGTCTCTGATGCATGATTTTTTATTATTAATTGTTTTGGCTTTTAACTAGCTGTCAGTAACTGCGAGTACTCTCAAATCGTACTTTCTTGTTTATTTGACCTGTTGATACTAATTGTAATGATTTTTTGTTATTTAATGTTATTCAGGGTTATATCTGGTCTATATACCAGCTTTGATAAGTGTTTGGTACTAATATAAATTTCCACTTACTACGAACATCAAAATTATTTATTTTGTTAAAATATTTCCTTTCTCTATTGTAACTGTATACGTATACCTAACAACAAAATTATTTTATTTACCTGTGTTTAAAGTTATTGCAAATGGCTGATATTTTTGTTCGAGCATATGGTTTTCTTAAATTGTTTAACATTTCATACCGATATAATATGTTACTTTTATTATTCTTCCCTTAGTTTATTTATTTTGAATTTACATTGTATCATAGGTCAAATTTATTTGTTCAGTGTATGTTCAATGGTGTTAATATGTCCTTTGATAAAGTTAAGCTATTTCAGTGGATATTTTATAGTGTGTTTTCTATGTTGTAATGTTACACTATTGTTTCAGAAAAAGGGTGAAGGTTTGGTACCATTAAAACGTTTAAACCCGCTGCATTTGTTTGCACCTGTCCTAAGTCAGGAATCTGATGTTCAGTAGTTGTCGTTTGTTGATGTGGTTCATAAGTGTTTCTCGTTTCTCGTTTTTATATAGATTAGACCGTTGGTTTTCCCGTTTGAATGGTTTTACACTAGTAATTTTTGGGGCCCTTTATAGCTTACTGTTCGGTGTGAGCCTAGGCTCCGTGTTGAAGACCGTACTTTGACCTATAATGGTTTACATTTATAAATTTTGACTTGGATGGAGAGTTGTCTCATTGGCACTCATACCACATCTTCTTATATCTATTGATATTTTTTATATAGTTTACACCATGACAAGTTATAGTTATCTCGGCCTCTAGTAAGTGTTCTACAACTAATCTTTCAGTGCTTTTAACAAGTTCCTTAACTACTATCAAAGAGCTTATCATAAACTATTATAATAAAATAGTGGAATTAACTATTTTTGGAGTGTAAAAAATTCTTTGGATGTTTTAGATAAATTATGTGCTTTTGATGGTCCTTTTGATTCTGTTGACAGTTTTGACTTTTCTTCTCTTTTGAACGTCCACACAATCTTATCAAACAAAAGTTTTCCTATTTAATTAACTGGTCGTTTGGTAAATCTGAATGCAAATATATTTGCTGCAACCCATTTAAAGCCTTCTTCTCTAATGAGAAAGGTAAATATGCTAGATATACTCACTGAAGGTGTGATGAGATTATTGAAGCTGTTAATTTTCTCCTTGATAATATTTATGTACGTTTCGGCAACAAAGTTTATCGACAGGTTGTAGGTATTCCAATGGGTACTTATTGCGCCCCTTTAATAGCAGACTTGTTTTTGTACTGTTATGAATCACAGTTTATGACCAAATTCAGTAAAGACCCGTCTAAATTGCATTTAATTGATAAATTCAACAACACTTACCGTTATCTTGATGATATTTTTTCGTTAAATAATCAAGAATTTTCAAAATATACTGCCGAAATTTACCCAAAGGAACTTACTTTAAATAAATCAAATTTAAACAGTAATAACTGTCCTTTCCTAGATTTAGATATTTCGGTTTTACACAGGAAACTCCACATTAAATACTAACGACAAAAGGGGCGATTTTTCGTTCCCTATTGTTAATTTTCCATTTTTGGATGGCGATGTTCCTTTGGCACAATCTTACGGTGTTTATATTTCACAACTCGTTCGCTATGCCCGTGTCTGTTGTGACGTTTTTTATTTTAACGAACGTAATCTATGTATAACCGGTAAATTATTAAGCCAAGGATTTCGTTACCACAAATTACCTAAAACCTTTACTAAATCATTCCATAGATATAAAGATTTGGTTTTGAAGTTTGGTTGTACCTGTAGAAAACTTATTTCAAACGGGATAGCACATCCTCATTTTTACGGAAATGTTGTTTACCGTGCCCGGAAATTTAGAAACGATCCTGGTAAACTTATCGATCCTTTAAACAAACTTCTAAAAGGTTACCAATTCAACACTGTAATTAGATCATTGAATATTGTTTTTATTGGTATTAAAATTGATTTTGTTATCAGTAAATTAAAAGCAAACTAAATATTTTTGTTATATACATCTACACATTCATGGATCTACAATCTGTCGATACCTGTATCTTGGCGTTGCACAAGGTCATGTTTTTCTCTGACTGTTTATGATGTGTTTACACTAAATCCATTGGATGTTGGATGTGTACTGATTGACAATTTAGTCTTAGATGGATGATTTTTTTTTTATTAGTTGTTAGTGGCTTTGAACTAGCTGTCAGTAACTGCGAGTACACTCAGATCTGTAATTAGTGTCTTTTTGTTGTTGGGATATATAAGTACCCGGCCACGTCCACTCTGTGTAGTATTTCTATTTGTATCCATCTGATGAGTTAAGCCTTTTTCAACTGATTTTTATAGTTCGTTCTTATGTTGTACTGTAACACCACTGTCCCAGGTTAGGGGGAGGGTTGAGATCCCGCTAACATGTTTAATCCCGCCACATTCTGTATGTATGTGCCTGTACTAAGTCAGGAGCCTGTAATTCAGTGGTTGTCGTTTGTTGATGTGTTACATCTACATACTTGTTTTTCGTTCATTTTTTGTACATAAATTAGGCCGTTAGTTTTCTCGTTTGAATTGTATTACATTTGTCATTTCTGGGCCTTTTTTAGCTGACTATGCGGTATGGGCTTTGCTCATTGTTGAAGACCATACAGTGACCTATAGTTGTTAATTTCTGTGTCATTTGGTCTCTTGTGGAGAGTTGTCTCATTGGTAATCATTCCACATCTTCTTTTTTATATAGATTAAGTTAGCATTTTGTTCCAGTACAATGAATCTTTAACCGGTAGGGGACTGTGTATCGCCAGGCAATACTCACATAATGCTTGTTCAATTT
The DNA here is from genome assembly GCA_017311375.1 of Mytilus coruscus. Taxonomy (NCBI): domain Eukaryota; kingdom Metazoa; phylum Mollusca; class Bivalvia; order Mytilida; family Mytilidae; genus Mytilus; species Mytilus coruscus. The sequence goes on along the minus strand of JAASAO010001184.1, from coordinate 60,893 downwards.
GTCATGTTACACAAACAAAACTGCCAATAAAAAGCTAGACAGATGTATTTTCCATTCTGGGCTTATCCTATCAAAGCTGTTAAATTTCCATGTTGGTATGGTGCTTGCGCAATTAAGCTTACATGCAAATTTAAGGAATTCAGAAATATAATAACCCCAATCCATACAGAACAGAACAGAACATGGACCGTCGAAAATTAATGGAACACAGATATATTTTCCGATTGGCAATTTGCTAGATGTGTACCTACAAATAAAGACGGTTTAATACCAAGCCGGACATGGATTCAATAAATTATTGATAGATATGTGTCTGCTTCTTTGTATAAATAAAGATGAAACGCTATGAAATAGGTTCTAACCCCGAAGGCTGATCGGTTGCTAGCATGCTCTTCGAAAATTAGGGTGACGGTTATAAAAAATATTAGACAGAATGATCTTAGATCACAAATTTTCGACCAAAGTGTGTTCCCTTTCCACAAACAATCATAAAAGTTCTTAAAACAGTCTAGTCTGTTCAAAGCACAGTTAGTGTTACACAAACTTATTGCTTTGATAAATTTCATGAATCATATTTGTGATTACCGTCGGGTGAATTTTGTGTTACACAGTAAGTTACGTTAATAATTTTTTCAGTTAGTAAAATGTAGAATGCATAACAAGAATTTGTTAAATCAAACGAAGCCTAGAAGGATTGAAGACAATAGCTTTTAGTTTTTATTAGTATGATTGTTTTTTTAGTTATGATTTTTAATAGAGTAGAAATCGGTTTTATTAATTGCACTTATATTTTTGCAAGTTTATTTTTATCGTTCATTTTCAATACAATTATGTTGAAATAAAGTTACATTTTCATCTGCTAAAATTAGTTAAAGATAACAGTATTTTCCAAAGAATTTATTACAGTGTAGAAAGTTAATTGTTAATCAAAACGGGGTTCCTAAATTTTATGACACCTTCAGTAGGTCAGTCTAGTCATTTAGAGTTCAAATAATAGTGGTCTGCAAATGCAGCTGTGGCGATTTAATTACTTTGTTTTGATCATCTCTGGGAATCAGGTTAAATTAGTGTGAAATTTTATGTCTAATGTTCAGACGTAAACAGTTTGTCTTTATCATGCGATAAGTTAACATCGAAAACAATGTTGTGAAATTGTAATACGAAATGATTGTAAATATTGTAAATATTGGATTAAAACGTAGTTATTAGCAAACATTCGAGTTAGTTATATGTTATGGATATAATAATGCTATTGTCGAACTCCCAAGTCCCACATCGTCGAAGGTACAACGTTTATTCCACTGCACAATTCAAATCGTCTCCGTAACACTAGATAAAATCAAAATATAAGGTGACATGTTCGTTTAATGTCTGAATATAAAAGAAAAAACTATGAAGATATTACAGTTGGCAGGAATAGAACACTGCAATGAAATATATTTTGATTCCAAAATGTTTATCTCAATAATTAAGGGTTTGTTTAATGAATGTGATAAATGAATTTAGATTTAAGGTAAAGGAATGTGTTCGCCCAAATATTATTAATCCGCCTCGTTGCTTGTTTCTGTTAAAATTGCAAATAACTTAATGTCCCGGGAAAAAACAGTTGTTTCCTTTGCTGTACTCACTATGTTAGTGACAAAACACAGCTACAGTGGAGATCATTTCTAACCTCTCATCAAATCTGTCAGAATCTGTCAGGAGAACTGTTCTAGGACAGTATGTAGAACTGTCATCCTGACACCTTTTAGACAGTTCTAGCTAAAACAGTTCTAACCTAGAACTGATTTGGTCAGTTCTACCTAGAACTGATTTAGACAGTTCTACCTAGAACTGATCTTGACAGTTCTACCCTAGAACAGTTTCAGACAGTTCTACATGTACCTGGAACTGACCAAATCTTTGGTCAGTTCTACGACTAGAACAGTTCTACGACTAGAACAGTTCTACGATTAGAACTGATTTAGTCAGTTCTATCCATAGACCAGTTTTAAGAACTCTTTGTCTTAAATATAGATAAGTCAAAAGAATATAATATATATTAAAGAATTGCAGTGACGTCATTTAGAACTGTTCTACAATCCTGTAAGGTTTGGTCAGTTCTACGGCTAGAACAGTTTTAGACAGTTCTGCTGACAGTTCTACGGTTAGAACTGATTTAATCAGTTCTGCTGACATTTCTACGGTTAGAACTGATTTGGTCAGTTCTGCTGACAGTTGTACGACTAGAACTGATTTGGACAGTTCTACCTAGAACAGTTTAAGACAGTTCTACCCTAGAACTGATCCTGACAGTTCTACCTAGTACTGATTTGGTCAGTTCTACCTAGAACTGATTCTGACAGTAGGGTTCTAGGTAGAACTGTTCTAGAACAGTTTAGAACAGTTCTATGACAGATTATTCCGACAGTTCTAATGAGAGGTTAGAAGTGATCTCCACTGTATATGTAAGAAATACGTTGATTATCCCTATTCTTAGACATCCTCAACCATACAAAAAAAAAGATAATAGTCTAGTTCGAACAAAATTCTTGAATTAATTATCAAATGAATATTTTTATAGTCTTTAATTCTATTCGAAATCAGGTGATTGCTTGATCAATTGTAGTTTGCTTTACGTCCAGTGGCAAATATTTCAGGCATGTTCAGGCAAAAACAAATTAAAAATGAATACAATAGTTTGGTCCTCTAACAGGGTTCGTCCGGTATTAAGATCGGAAAATCTCACTGGATATGGATGTGTTTCTAAGGAACAGGCCACATACAAACCCCTCAAAGAGTTGCTGCAATAATTATTTAAAGTCATCATGGCGAGCGGACGTTACTGCGTATTTGTACATCCCGCACAGCAAAACGGATGCCTATCTTTAGCAAGGCTTTTACTGTCGGAACGGGAGAATTTCCAAGGGGTGTATAGTTCTTAAGATTTCCCTCTGACAAAATTATATTTGATAACAAGGACAACATTTCGAAAGTCCATCACGCATTTAAAATTAAATCACAAATTTTTAATGTTTGATCCATATTACAAGGACAACAAGAAATTATAGGACTAACTATATCTTTGTCGTTTGGTCATTATGGATAGTTGGTGCATTGGTTATCATATCATCTCTTATTCAGATAACGTTACATTTGCTCAAATGGAAGGAATATGTATCTGATATGACATGTTGACTGATCATGCCAAAAAAAAAAAAACACTGTGATAAGTACAAACAAAGAGGGAGAGAAACGTGTGTTAAGCCATGAAAAGTATCCAGCACATTTAAATACAAAACAGTCATGTATGTTTGATAAGATTAATTTCTTATTGTTTTTAAGTATGAAACGGATACATAGTAATAAAGTGTTATTTCTACTATTCATTTCTGGACAGTAAAGCATTTTGTAAAACTCAAGATTTCAATGTTGTATAAACACTCGCTGAAACGCTTAATTCTAGATGGGAGTGAGTGACCTTAAACCTATTAACCAAATTCAAGTGTCGGCTGTTGGGGTATTATATTACATTACTTAACTGATAGAAAATAAATTGTTATTTTTGTGTTAGGCTGTGAAATTTTATAACATGCAGACAATTCTTAGAACTTGTAAAATGATGATGGTACATGTATCTACCTGGCACTTTGAGCCCTCCATAAACATATCTAACAGTGGCGTAGCTAGACATATGTTGAAGGTGAAGTCCAAATCGGCAGGGGGTCCGGGGTCGAAGCCCCCGGAAGCTCCTAGATTTTAGGGTTTTAGGCCCACAAATATTAACTGAAAATATTGAATGTTAAGGTGTAGTCAAACGCATATTTGTTTTTCTTTCATTATTTTGTACATAATTCCATCTTCGCTAGCCAAGGGTTACGATCCACTTCCCTCCTCCTCAGGAGGGAAGTGGATCGTAACCCTCGGCTAGCGAAGATGACATAAATCAGGCCGTTAGTTTTCTCGTTTGAATTGTTTTACATTTGGCATTTTGGGGCCCTTTTTAGCTGTCTATGTAGTATGGGTTTTACTCATTGTCGAAGGCCGTACGGTGATCTATCGTTGTTAATTTCTGTGTCATTTGGAGGCTAAGACGAAACGTGTTCCCAAATTCCTTTTGATGTCATTCGTATCTATACATTACTAACTATATGCATAATATTATAAAGGTTGACAGATCAGGAATATCTAGCTAACACCCTCGGCCCTTTGTTCTGTATATAGTTTGAATATTAAGTCACTACTAGTGTGGCCGTTTGTTTTTGTTTCTTGAAATACCATCTGTTAAATGTTCATCGTTGATAATATTTTATTGATAAAAAGCAATATTTCATAAAGAGAAATATTGGATTTACATAAGGGTTTATAAGAGTTTAAGATTACTTGAATTGGTCAAAACAAGATTTCCTACATCTCTTTTTTACTCCTTTAAACGATTACTATCATGCTTTTAATGTTATCGAATGTTTATTTTTTCATTATATTCAGCTAAGAAAATTTGAACATAGAACCGAATGCTGGCATCTGGTTGGATACTGAATATCGAATAACTAATAACTTCACATACATAATTAACAATGGAAATCGTTAAATATCCGACTTTAATTCTCTGACTTTGATTAATGTCTATATATATATGTGCTGTTTTTCATTTATATGAACAGTTATACATTCTTTACTCTCTTTTTCATTTTAGAAACTGGCACCAGGAGAATGAGATTCTGGGAGTTTGTCTATATTGATACTCAAAACTTTTAAAGCTGAAAATGGACCAAGAATAAGAACATACACATTAGAATTAGAAAAATCAAATTATATACAGAAATTCTCACCATTCTTTGTGTTATTGTGCTTTTTGTGTAGACACATATTGCGAATTCTGAAAAATCGATTTAAGAAGAAAAGAAAACAAGTCAAGCAATCAACATTTATTTGTGCAGCGAGATTTAGGGCAAAAGAACTGATAATGAGACGGCGTGACTCTTAATAAGAGCAAACAATTATCGACCTACCAAATACTTACCAATAAAATTCCTTACAATTGATTAGAGAATGATTGATTAATTTAATGGCGAAGGTGATGCTTGCTTTGATCACTCAAATACAGGTTCATTTTTAAAATATATTTTAGCACTCACATTTTCACTTAAATAAAATCAGTGAATTATATTTATAGCCATTTATATGTAAATCCTGTAATTGTGCACATATTTTGAATACAGAGATAGGACGATACTATTTAATTGACAAAAAAAAGATTAATAACGTATCCCGCACTTATTGCAACATTGAATCCAAATACAAGACAAATATCATGTTATTATAATGTTATAAAATGATTACTTAAAAACGTATAATATACTATATCAAACAATAGCTTTGGGGACAACCATATCCTAAATTATCTGGGTAAATACATGTATTTAGAATTAGCACCAAAACCATGTAATTAAGTCAATGCAATACTTTGAACAATTGCATTTTTGATCGGTTCAAACTCTCTTCGAAATTATCAGAATGATCTGTCATAGAAATATTCTAAATTGTTATGATAAGCTGTACCACAGAACTATTCGTAGGTAGCTAAAACTGTCAATATTTTCTTGTATATAACTATTCTAAATGACGTATAATAAACAATTTATACTAGTTATAGTAGTCGAGGTAGTCGGACGGAGTGTACTGATGGTTCTCTATCATAATTTTAAATCTCAGTCTTTTTCTGAAATTAGTTCTAACCAAAACTTTTGATTTTTCAACCCTGTATACCACCATTCCCCATGTGAAATTATAATTTTGAAAATACTTTGAACGACAAAATTATTTTATATTTCTTCCCGTGTGACGTTTACATTTTCTGGCGTCAAACACGCGACTCTACACTAAGAGTAGATGTGAATGCAGTCACAGGACTTTAAATATTTCAATTCTTTATTGGCTGATTTAAATATATAAGTAAGCAATGAATGTGGTTGTTAAATTTGATAGATGCTTTTTGTGCTTCTTTGTTAAATGTTTGTTTGTTTTGAGATTATGACACAGTGATGACTGCTGTACCCATATTTTGACAATGTTACCTAATATGTCTGTTTTGTTCACGCATCGTTGTAAATATAATGGAATCTGATGCAACTGTCATACAAGTGAGAGGTTTAGCGCTATAAAACCAGGTTCAATCCACCATTTTCTACATTGAAAATGCCTGTACCAAGTCAGGAATATAACAGTAGTTGTCCATTCGTTTGATGTGTTTTATCATTTGATTTTGCCATTTGATTAGGGACTTTCCTTTTGAATTTTCCTCGGAGTTCAGTATTTTTGTGATTTTACTTTTTTTATACTTATTTTAAATAAACAGATTAGAATTAAATAAACATAGTATTTATCTGTTTTTGATTTGAAAGTACTTTTCTGGGACATTACATTGTTAGGCATGGTTCCAAATGTTCCTATACGAATAAATTTAAAAATAGTCTATTGGCTGTGTACAATATACTTGGTCTTTGGAATATGCAACATTTCCGCACATCTGTATGCATCTTGACTAGAAAAGTTCAGCAAAAAATATCATCAAAATCAATAAAAATGGAGCAAAAATTCAAAACAATTTCGTAATACCCGGTACCTTTAGAAGTCACTATACAAACAGACCTTGCTCCGAGAATTAGATTAATTCGAATGGACCGACGAGAAAAAAATGAACATTTAAGTACAAAAATTGATACAACTATCCTAAAAATGGATAATAAATAGTAAAAATGTTCAACAACATACATGTATATTATCGTTTTTGTAAAAGTATTTTACCTTAATTCTAACCTTAACATACACAATTTTTCGTCCGTTATACTCACACATAGAAGTTTTTTTTTCAAATTGAAGTTTCCGTTACGATAAGCCTGATGTGCAAAACTTTAAATTCAATCTCTTAGTTATAACGGGGAAAGAGTATACAGTATACTATACACTGTATGCGTGTAGGATGTTATGTCATTGTTAAAAATTCTGAGCCCTAAGTATTAAATAGGAAAGAGCATTTACCCAAATACAGAGCAGATATGAAGAAATGTTCGTTCAACACCTGACGACATTTTATCACCTTTAACAACTGCTTCAAGTTTTGGGGCACGTGCCCCAAATCAGAACAAAGACTACCACATGTTAGTGAAGCTCCTATCAAATAAACAGCATGTTATTATTTTGGGGCATATGCCCCAAAATATTAAGTTGGAGATAGAAACATTTGAATAGAAATATACTTGCAGCGGATTTCACATTGTACTTCATTAGATGTTGCTTTACACGAACATCTTGTGTATATAATTTTGGGGCTTGAGCCCCAAAACTATACAAGCTTGTCCTTATCAAATAGGCAAACATTTTTCTTTGATATTATCATAATTCATTCAAGATAAGTAGAAAAAAAAGAGAATAAAATAGATTTTCTCTTTTTCAAATAGAAATCGTTTTTAGTTTTTTTATGTAATTAATTTTATTAAGATTAAAAGTAATGTAGTTGAACAGTGGTCGCCGTATATTATGAAATTGATGCGGTCTGCGTCACCATTAAAACTAACATTCATTTCAACGACTGTTACTATTGAACTTTAGGATTGTGTTTCCTTAACATCAGATATGTGAGATATAAACACGACTGTACATAGAGTTGACATTAGTTCATTAAGGTTCGAATCTCGTAAATCCCTATTTAATGTACAAAACCAATTGAACATTAGCAAGATGACCTTCTTGAACTCACAAAAAAAAAATGCCATATGCTTCGACAAGGTAGGCGTGTCTTGATATATACGCACCATCCTGTCTTCAAACTTAGATGCAGTCAAAAAGTAGTGATGCGAAGTATGACATCATTTGTACATTAACATGAACAGAAATAAACCTATTATGATGTTATCTATGAAAACATGTCTCTCATAAATTAACACATCTTTCAATCTGTCACTTTGTTCTTTTTTTGGTTTTTTTTTTTTTTTTTTTTTTAATTTTCAGTGGCGTTAAATGTATCATTGCAACCAATGTTTTAATACTCTGGAATGCTTGAGAAACCGCAGAGAACCATCGATCATCGGCAACCAAAAACATTCGAAATATGTATCATTACCAGAATTTGAGCTTTTTTATAAGCATACTGCTCGTCAATCATAAATGTCTCATTGCATTTCAGAAAGTTTCTACGAACGAAAAAGATCTTGAATGCGCTTTCTGTCCATTGTCAAATTGTCAACTTCCCATTTCTTAGAATATGACATGCTGATTGACGATGAATAAACTTACAAAACATAGCAATTAAAAATACAGCTACTTATAGACGGAAAACTAGTCTATAAAACGAAAAAGTTAAAACGTCATGTATCTGCCCTTTGAATTTGAAAATCGAAAACTATTAAAAATCTATTAAAAAACATCATTCCGGTTTTCATAATGAATGCATTTATTGGACATGTCAATTTTTCTTTTGATTCGGTTTTATATACTTTCAATAGGTCTTCAACATTATTGTATTTTACAAAAACTACAAGAAAAAACTCATGTTAGATCACGTCTTTAATTCTTTTAAATTAGCTTTAGTTTTATCCAGAAAAGATGTTTCGCTACAAAATGTTGTATTTTGATTATAGTCAATATCTTTAAGTGCGAGTGTTCGCTTCACATTTTATTTCGTCAAAAAACATAGATGGAAAGTGTACATTTTAAACTTGAAAAGTATATTTCGACAAGGCAAAATGACTATAGAGACAACGCAAGTGACTTTATCCCGTAAACTAGACAAGCACCTATGCACCAGATTATTGTGATGATCATCCAATCCAACTCTTTATTTTAACATAGGAAATAACATTTACAATTAACTATGATAGGCATATCAGCACATCATCAGTTACGGTATGTAGAAGCGTTATTTTGATATACAATTCGTATCAAGGAATCATCGTTTGACTGGAAACCCTAGCGAGACGGAGAAAAATAGTCTCACGAATTTCTCCTGTTCGTTAGTTGGACATATCGTGTGGAGGAAAAAAAGGATAGTTAATGTGAATTTTAATATGACACGTTTTTTTTTCGATTTGTAAACAACACTGTAAAAATTTGAAAAATTCTCACTATATCTTTACTTAGCGCAGACTGTGAGGTGTACATACTAATGACTGTTACAATATACCTCCCAGGTTAATCAAATTACATGGTAACCTATGGTAAATGCTTTACCGATTTTACAGTTGTAAAAAATGCAATGCAGAACCTATGCGATGCTAAACATTTTGGATTCATGCTTTTGAACTCGGTAAAATGTACAAAATCAAAATGAAATATAATTCCGCGAATTTCTATTAGAAGTGCTTTTGGTGAATTAAGGTCATTTCAAAACACAACGTCATCGGAAGGAAAACACTAAAACTGAATGATTTGCATCACGTGAATTAGCAAAATTCGAATAGTATTGCAATTAAATGCAGTGTTGAGGTAGGTGTTCTTTATTTTCTATTCTATTGCCTTATTCGAACAAATTACTGATTTCATCATGTCAACATAGCGACTCCTTAGTTACGAAATGTCAAATGGGAATTTGACGGTAGCTTACGAGAAATAAATATAAATTAAAAATGGCAAATGTTGGGGTTGAGAATTAAAAGACTTAAACACACATATTTTTAGCGTTTATTTAAGAAATAATTCATGCAATCTATAGTTTTATTGGAAATATTCAGCTTTATCTAACGAGGTGTAAAATAGAACAGTCACACAAACGGCAGGTCCGTCCATGCCTGCGACCTCAGACCTGTTCAATTTTTAACAGAATGGACTGTAATCGGCTTATATCCTTTACAGCAAACACTTAAAGGCAAACAACGGAAATATAACTTTTAAGATGTTATATATTCCATGATATCCTGACAAGATGCATATATTACTATAGAAGTGCTAAATAAAAGAAAGAGTCTTTTATATTTAATCAGAGAAAAAAATATTTAAGACCTGAGACATGCCAAGGACCTCTGCGATATTTGTGATTCAATAACGCAATCAAGTGCTGTGTCCCAAGAAGTTAAATTGACTATGGAAGTGTATTTTATTATAATTTACTTATGTTTGATTCCTGGTATTCTCTAAATGCATTTATCTTTGACGATATTTGTTTTCTAGAATTGACTTACTGCTAACATGTCCTTAAACCATTTCGAAATTTCCACTGTTGAAGATAACTAATGAGGAGTACAACTTAATAAAATGAATGCAGTTATGATAAGTTTTATAATCATAAAGATAAGTAAACCATACAAGATACATTATAATTACAAGATATGTTATGAACCAATCATGGTGCCCAAAATTTGAGCTATACAATAAAATTAATTACAAAATAAAGTAATTGAAGTAATTGATTAGAATGATAAGCGTGATTACAGTACCTTTAAACAAAGTCACAACATTATTATTAATGTCATTGATAAAATAATAAGTCATTATGAAGCAACTGCGACCTGGAGAAAATGGGTTTCTGAATCAATGTGTAAACCTAGGACTATGAGAGACAACTCTTGATCAACTTTTTATTTTTCTAGTTATCAAACTTCATTGATATTTTTAGGAGTTTCTTTGGTTCTTAAAAAAGTGAGTGAAATAAATAAGATAAGTTTGAAATAGCAAACAAATCTGCAGATGAAAGAATCCAAAACATTTCATCTCATCAGGTAACTTTTTTTTGCTTTAATTCATAGTTTGAAGACCAATGTTGTGATCTTGTATCTTTCAGAATAGGACATTCTAAAAGAAAATGCGGTTGATCTTTAATGGCGTTTTTACATAGCTTCAAGTATGTTCAAATGAGAAAAAAATATAATATTTTAGGGTATATATGGATTGCAATGGTATCATTAATATCGTGTGCTAAAGAAAACTAAAATAGACCATGATATTCGTTAAACAATTGTATTTTTTTTTATCTACACATTTTTTTCAGACAATTTAATTTACTATCTCAGTGAAAGAAGAGCTGTTTCTTTCGCTATTTCAAATATTAGTATTCAAGCTAAATGAATTCAAAAGTATGTACAGGATAAATGACTAGAAAATGTATGGCTCTAAATTATTTGAAAGTTGGTTGTACAGCACTTGGATAACTATACATGAACTAGTCTGATTTTTTGGAGTATAAAGATTAATTCCATAACTCAACAAGTTTGTTATCATGACATTTTCTTAAACAATCGTAGGGTCATCTTTCTTTCTCTTTCGGGGTTGTTGTGTCCTTGACAACAATCCATTTATTCCATTTCATCTAGTTTATCGGTTTTTTTTCTAATGTTTGAAATGCATATAATTGACCGGGCTGTTTAATCTTCGAGGAAGGAACTGGCCATCGGTGACTCCTCGAGATAAGAACTGTCCATCGGTTAATCCTCGGGGAAAGATCTGTCCATCGGCACTGATTCTAGCCAGTGAATGATGGTTTAGGGTGACAGTAGTTTATCATTATATACAAATCTCGTAAAGAATCCGGGAAATGTCATGTCGGGAAACATATTATATCTCTTGGCGCAATATTCATGATATTGAAATCACTGTCCACTTAAGTATATGGGTATATTATCCGCACTCTTTATGGTTGTATAATGCACGCACCTTCATTTCACTCTTGATTAAAATTAAACATGTTAACGTCTTATTCTTTTCACATTTTATATTTGCTTTTTTTTTCAAATGGATTAAGTCAATTTCAATTCTTTAAAATGTATTTCGTATAATTCAATGGATCTATAAACCAAATTTTGCAGCGTTTCAATAAGTCAGTTTGACCTAAAATAAGAGATAAAACATATATGATATACAATGTTATGGTCATTTCCGTTGTTTTAGATAAGCGTTAAAAGTTTATTTAGATTGTACACAAATTCTTTAAAAGTTCTTTCGTTAATTTTCTAAGACCTGAGATAAATTGAACAACAAATATTAACACGATTATCAATAAAAGTCTTAATGCAAAGTATACATGATATGTGCGGCAATCGGATTAAATAATGCTTATGACATTTTATAGAACTACACGCATTTCAGTAAGACTAAAAAGCATTTGTAGTATACATGTACATGTTTCCATCATTTACCATTTCGCAAAAAAAAAAGGAATAACATACAAAAACAAATTTTGCGATTTTTCAAAATGTGTTGCATTCGTACGATAATATGGGTATTTGTTTTTACTTCGATTCATATAGTATAGTAAATCGTCCTAAAATATAGTAACATGCATTTAACACAAAGTATATAAAATTAAATGCATAGCTTTATTCAAAATATTGTATGCATTGATCTGAACATTTCTAACATAATTTGTATAACATAAATAAAGTTTATATATTTTAATTTCAAATAAAACGTAGAGATGTGCATTTTCGAATCCAAAATTTTCATAAAGAATAATATACTATCGGAATAATTACCCTACTTTACAAATGTATATGTATGCACTTACATTATCGCGGGCAAATAAGTACTTGTGAAAATCTTTTAGTTTATTTCACCTATCAATTAACTATCTGTTACAATAATCTAAGCAACGCAATATGCTTACCTTTCGAACACAAATTTCAGTTTTGTTTGACAATTACATTATATTGTACAGCTCTAGTTCAACCTGTAAATGAATAAAGTTTATATATTATAATTAGCACACGTGCATGTCTCATATATGTCAGGCATATTGCAAAATTTTATGTTTGGATGCTCTTTATTTGATGATTAAATACATATGAATTACAGCATTTGTCAACGTATTTTTATCCTTACAAGATAAGGCAAAGGAATAATATTCATTCAAATTAATGATTACTGCTAAATAGCGATACTTTAAAGTTTAATTTGAGAAACAAGTACATGAGTTTGTTTATAGATGTTTTGAATCCAGTGTTTGACCGTATTCCATATTGATTGCAGATCTTGTCAATAAATCATACATAGCAATGCATTTGCCTTTTCATTTGAGTTTTCTAATAATTTGACTGCCCTCTGTGAAAATAAAATGTGTTCATGAAACCAAAAATAGACGGATTCAAACACGATTTACCTATAATATATTCTTAGACATAACAATTTTGCAATTTGCACAACAAACTGTCGACACGTCGTTAGAGGCATGAACATATCCATGAACCTACATCGAATCAATCAAAGTTGCAAAGTTTACACAAAACGTGTTCAGACGGCTCGCACATTTATATGTTCATGCTGAGTGATGCATTGCAATTCGCAGAATTAAATAGAACAATAATGTATTTAATGTATAATGTTGTATGTTTTAATGTTTGTCATTGTTTATAATAAACAATTTAAAAAGACAATATATTTTATTACTGCACGTACGCTTGGTCATATTAGCCATCACTATCATTTTGAAACATATATAAACAAAGCATAAAGTTTACACACAAGAAACTAAAGAACAGAGAACAAACGACAGCATAATTTGCTACAATTGTTAACAACTCCCTTGTTTCAATTTTAACCAAACCTATCAGACGACACCATAACAGTTGTTTCCCGTACGTGACTAAGTTTTTACCAAGTGCAAAGTAGAATACAATTAACATAAATAAAAACGGAATTATATTCAATTGATAAAACAGTGAAAAGTTGTCTCAGTTGACTATGATATCACATGTTTGTATATGGATAATAATAGGGCAGAGCAGATTATTGATTTGTTGAAAAATAAAAACTTAAGTTAATATTACTTACCTCTTGTCTGTGTCTTACAATTACATTAATAACAATTTCAGTCGTAAACATTAAAATTACGTGATTATCATAAATAATGTCAAAAGTTATAATGTTAACAATAATATCAGAAACATCACATTATTCTATGAAATTATCAAAAACTGTATACAGATGGACGAGATTGAAAAAACTAAGAAATTATTGAAACGAGCAACACGACCGGTACCACATGTGGAGCAGGATATGCCTACCATTCTGGTACACCTGAGATCACCTCCAGTTTTTGGTGTGGTTCGTGTTGCTTAGTCTTTCATTTTCTATGTTGTGTTTAGTGTACTATTGTTTGTCTGTCTTTTTCTTTTTTAGCCATGGAGTTGTCGGTTTATTTTCGATCTATGAGTTTGAATGTCCCTCTGGAATCGTTCACCCCATTTTTTTTTTTTTTTTTAAGAACAACACATATCAATATGAATATATTGTATTAGTGAAGATGATATAACAATATAAGATACAAATGTATCTTTAACTTTCATAATAAAAACATTACATAAGCAATTTGCATAGAACGCATTGAAGCCAACGGTAGGACGAAACAACGCATGCACATTCAGTAAATCATATGTTTATACTAAGTAAAACGCTGATTATGAAAAACTAAGAAGCAACACGCAGTTATAAATAAACAATATACATTGTAAACAGATGTAGGAAACTAATACATCATAATCAGTCTTTAAACAAATGAAAACAAAATGTAATTTTATAACATATTTGGATTTAATACTAGTTATTATTACTGGTTATTTAGTTTTTTACTGATTGCAAACGCATTTGTTCTTTCAAATAGTTCTATATCTTGTTTCAAGCTTCCTTTGACATTTTGTTCCCGATTTCAATAAGAAATCATCCAATCATCCACAAAAATAAATCATTCGTGCTGTTCTACTTTATGAATTTCAATCAGAATGTGCATTTTAAATCAACACTGATTTTATTTTCATGACCATGTTTCATTTATTGTAAAAAAAAAATATGTGTATGTATACGATATCCGTGTCTGTCACATTATTTCTAATTTCATTGCTGGTATTCATCCTTAACTATCGAAAAGGTCATGATATAACTTTGCAAAAACTATCATTCTTATATGTCTAAGCTTTTGTGTATAACAATTTAATATGATATTGTAAAGACATGTTTCAAATTTATGACGTATGTTATCGTTATCGTTATTCGGGATTGTAGATGGTTATTTACATACCTGATGCAATAAATACAAATATACTGTGAATAGAGTTGGCATCGTTGTACAGAACAGTCGGCGTAGATCCTGGTGTTTTATTTACCATTAACAACTGATTGTTATTGGCATAATATATGTAACTACCGACGACGCCGATAGCATAGTAGTGTGTATTAGGAGTTGTTGAAAGTATTGTTTTAACATCAGAGCCATCGTCTTTAGCTGATTTCATGTCACCATTGTAATTAATCCAATACAGTCTTTGTTCATCAGTGTCTACAATATATGGTAACACATGGAGGATCAGTTTCAGTTCATGCCTATTATATATGTAGTTCAGTTATTTGATTTTTAAATCTGATATAAACTTTACGATTCATCCACCTAGATGAGCCACGGAGTAAACAAATCAGTAGCATGAATGTTAACAAATTATAGCATGTTTGTTCCTCCACCTCGTATGTAAAAACATTTGATCAGTATTTCGAATGTTCCGAACACTAAGCCGTTACTAATACCAAATATCTACAAATATTGATAACGACACACCTTCAAGTTCATAAATATTCGATATTAACTGTGCTATTTCTGATCGTTTATCAATATATTATGAGTTTTTGTAACTAACAAGTGCTATAACTTGGTAAAACAATTTTTAATAATTCTACATATTTCATATTAAAAAAAGGCGCTCATTTTGGTACACAGACTTGATAAACCGTGTTCAGAGAATTTTGCAGATTCCTGCTTAAGTCTTCTTTGCACACGTTTGGAGAAAAAGCAAAGTGGTAGGAATGGCAATTAAGAATTTCAGCTAATAATTCAAAATGAGTTAAGAATGAAAACTGTTGACCGCTTAACATTATATATATACAAAATTGTAATATAGTTCACCAACTAAATCAATAAATTATTTAAACAAATGCATCAAGTGTCTGTACAGCTATTCTTTATTTGATTACAACTTTGAAGTTCTGATCCATAATAAAAGTATATTTAATATATAAAATAAATATTCTATTTTTTTTTTTTCAGAAACAGACAAACTTCCTACGTTAAGTGAACTTTGCTGATCCAATTCAAACTGTTGCAATACACCTTTATCTTAGAATGCTTAGTAAAATGATACTTATATGTACATACTTGTATGTGTGTACGAATAATCATTTTTTAGTGACAAATGAAATGTTTGAAATAAGTTGACTCTCCACTGGTGAATTTTATTAAATTGCACAGCAACAGTTTTCGCAATTTTGCTACAATTATTCTGACTTTGTAAAACGTGAATTAAATGTGATTCATAGAAAATGTATTTTCATACCACTAAGTTTAACAGAATAACATGTATGTACTTCAAAGTCAATATACAGTAATTAATTATATAGATATAAGAAGATGTGGTATGAGTGCCAATGGGAAATCTCTATCCAAGTAACAATTTGTAAAAGTAAATCACTATAAGTCAAAGTACGGCCCTCAATATGCAGTCTAGGCTCACACCGAACAGCAACCTATAAAGGGTCCGAAAAGTGACTAGTGTAAAACCATTCAAACAGGAAAACCAAAGGTATAAAATAGATATTGAAAATGGGGATTGTGTCAAAGACAAAACAACCCGACCAAATAATAAGAAACAGCTATAATCTATATAACATACGAGAAATGAGAAACATTTATGAAACACATCAACAAACGATAACCACTTAACAACAGGTTCCTGATAATCGATGTTCAAACTTTGTTTTTTTTTTTTTATTTTTGTTTTTTTTTCTAAAATAATATCTTTATTGCATTTTTCTTTGCTGTGATGACAAATTACTCGACATACAGCAGTTGGTCGAGTATCCCTGTAAATTAGTCACTGAATAACCAGTGAATTTATTCAGTGAATTCATATTTATAGGTAGTTAGTTAGTTTTACAACTCAAAGTTATTACAAACATTTTTTTTTTTTTCAAAATATATTGTCACATGATTACGAACAGTGTACAGTTTTGTCCGGTTTTGTGTCTAAAGAATGTAACTTTGTGATCATTAACCTTAACCTTTTGTAGAAATCCGTTAAAGCTGGATGGTCAGTTGTCCTGATGAATTTGTGCGTTTTATTGACTGTTCTCACAAACAGCTTAAACTTTATTTAAATATTGTAAGTGGTAAGTCTCGACATTCTAATTGAACATTCATTTGATTAATTATGCATAAATGAGTTTGGAGACACATTCTGTACATTCGTTTTCGGTGAACATTAGTTTATTACCACGTGTTCAGATACATACTGAAATTTTATCAAATTCTTCTATACATGACGGTAGTTAATAAGTAGCTATTCATGTGCATATGTATCTTTTACATCATTAAAATTTGCTGTTTTAGCATTTACAAGTTTGTTAATTTCATATGTGTTTAAAAATTCATTTCTGAAAACTGCATACGCATCTATATTTGTTTTGTTTATAATTTGATATATGAGTACCTTTACTAATTGAATATATTAAGATAGTTAAGAAGAGATTGATATCGTAATACATAGGATCATGTATTTTATAACCCAGTTCTACAGTCTTAAAATTAAATATGTGTGACCCAATCTGGTTTTGCTTACAAGTACATATACTTTCTTCAAAAATTCATGAAAGTATTGACATTTAAGAACAAAATGTTCGTAATCTTCAGTCAAATTACCAATTACACGCATACTTGTATCTTGTATGTTCCATTGTTGTAGTAATTGTTTACATGAGAGCATATAATTGAGTAATTGCCATCAACACATTTTACATTTGTTATTTATTAAATAAGAAAAAGTAATGTGTAGCATGTTACTTAGTGGAGTGATTGATTCTCGTTTGAAGATGTTTTTCCATTTAGAGAATCCTATGGGTCTCTCATCATTCTTGTTATTTAAATGGTTATAGATTTCTTTAGATGGCATATTCAGGTCTTTCCACTTTTCCATGGAAAGACCTGTTGGTTTTGTTCTAATTGTTTTATATCTTAATTTTTTTTTTCTGCCGCCTAATTTTTTTCTTGCGCTGTATTTTTGTTTCAAAAGATGTCGCTTATTTTTTTTTTTTGTATATGATATCATACAGTCTATACGCTTTTGAAACTAACCCTGTTCAACCGAACACTGTTTTTCTTGTAATGAGATCTCCTTCGCAACCGTAAAAGAAAGCGACACATTTATTTTCTAAATTGCTCGTTAAATACTCATAAGTTACGTTTTATGTTGACCGAAACGTTACGAAGACTCCATATGAGAGTATTTATTTAAAATAAGTGATATGTATTTGTAACTTGTAAACCATAAGAGATAGAGTCCAGGTTGGTTTGATTTGAGGTCATTGGTCCAATAAAAGAAAAAAATAGGTCAAGGTCATTTTCTTAATTTTGATTGTGGCTTGCTATTACTTATTATCAGAAGCTGTATAAGATATCGACAAAATATTTTTACTTAATTGTTATATGCGACATGTCGTTTCACATAAATTTTGGTTAAACGGGTACGTTGACAGAAAATGGGAGTTATGTCCTCTCTTATATTTAAAACTAGCTGTATGGTGATATAACTCTGTGACCATGAATAGTAGAAACCTAAGGTCTTTCGATTTGAGGTCCTTATTTTATGACCTTGATATGTAGGTCAAGGTCATATGTAAATTTGACGTTCTAGATTTTGACCTTTGCTTGAACTTTATATTTATAAATGATAGAGCCATGTGACTTCTTGCATTAGGTTGCAAACCATATGTGCTTGAAAAAGCCAACCAGATGTGACCTTGTGTGAACCGGGGTTAATTATTTTCTGTACTTATTTAATGTAAAAGTATATAGAAACATATATTTTTGAAATCAGTGTCAAGTAAACTATCATATTATACCTGAATGTAATATGTTGGAATGACTTTCCAATTAGCAAATTCCTTTGCAAGGTAATCGTTTGACCCACGAATTTGTCGTGCATTTAAGAAATTATCAATATCTGTTATTTTTAGACCCCCATTTGTGTGATCTTTGGTAAGTGTTGAACGTTTTACCTTTTCTTGTGTATTGTTCCCTATCGAAATTAATAAAAGAGTTTTTTTTTTTTTTAAATCTATGTAGATTTGTGGTATGGAAACAACCGATACTAAAAATGTAGAATTTGGTAAAATATGTGACTTAACAACTGTTATTCGACCTACCGTTGTTAAATTTCTTTTTTCCCAATCAAGTATTGACTGTTTCATTATTTTTTCAATATTTAATTTGTCACATTTGTCTTTATCTTATCCACAGTACAAACCTAATGTTTTAGTTGGTTCTTTGTTCTAGTGTATATTTTCATTTTTGTTTTTCTTCACAATGTGTAAGTCTACCTAACCATATACCTAATGACTACCAATTCAACAACATCAATGACAATGCATATTATGTTGTACATGTTGTATGAGATAATCATATAGTTAACACAAGCTATGGTATGATTTAATTTCCTGTTATTTTTAACTTCTTAATGTTTTTAAAAAATATCAATCTTATTCATTATTTTTTTTTATACTTTGGTTTTATATCTTCCCGTCTAAATGAATGTCTGCTCAACCAAAATATGATGTTTGGTTGAATCCCTTTTGCTAGATAAACCCTATGATCCCTTATACTGATACATCACCCTCTATTTATCAAATAGTAAGATACCACCATCTGTTCATGTAAGCTGCCGGTGAACATGGGTTACATGTAGTTCCACTACCATCTGAATCTGAGAAAACTTATGCTTACTATATTATACACATTACAGTGACGAATCAACTTGTTAAAGTAATATAAAATGAAACTTCAAATAAAAAAAAAAAAATATGCATATGTTTTTATAACTAAATGGCTAGTTTTATTATAAACATATACTTTTTTTCTGAAGAAAATTCTATATTTGTCAAAATTTGAAAGAAATTTACTTTTTTTAATCGCTTGCTTACGTACATGTATTGATTATATTAAACGATTATATATTTTCAAGATATAATTGGCCATTTTTACAACAACAAAAAAACCAGCCAACTGTACAAGAGAGATCAAATTCTCGTCTGAATATATATGGGTTTCTTAGATTTTCAATTCAGTACATTTAAATCGGGATCAATAAAATACACAACGGCTCGCTTACTTACTAGTAATTGTTTTAAGGTAGATCATAGGAAGTTATTTCTTGAGATAGAATTTTCCTATAATTTGCCTTAATAAAGATTTTACTATGCTTTTTTAAAAAAAATATTATAAAAGGTATGGGTTATCGAGCTATTTTCCAAGCTATGGGTCGTTAAAAATTGTCTTAATTTGGTTAGATTGATCATGAAAAAATACATAACAGAAATCTAGGAGATGGAATTTTGAAATAAATTGTGAGAAGATAGGTTTTTTAATATGTTTTAAGAAAATAAAATGAAAAAAATGGTGTCACTGAACTTATTTTCTTGGTACAAGTATAAATAAAAACAATCCCTATCAGTCCAGTATAATTTGTTTACTATAAGAGTGATCTCCCCTTAAAAGGCTTAGTTGAAAAAATTGATTCTAAAAACACAAAATTTGATATTTGTTTAAATATTTTGTATAAAACAATAAATCACCAAGTTTTCACTACATAAATAAACAGTTTAACCACTAAATTGTAAATCTGTCTCCGAATTTGCAGATTTGGGAAAATAAATAGACTGATTGTGTTCTGCGATTGTACAATCTAAGATGGCGGTAAACCATGAATCTACCTTAAGTATCCGGTGAAACACATTTGCAAAAAAAAGATTTCTTTTTTATAAACAGTACAATCTATCGTGTTTGGACTTTCTATCAATTGTATTCACAAGTCTTCAAATGTATTTAATCATCGATTTTAAACGAAGTTTATTGCATACAATCACACGTTTTTTCTAACCAAACTCTATATCTCTATTTTTTCTATACCCCTATTTTAAGTAAAACAAACTACTCTAAAATGGTCTTTTGTAGGACCACTTAATGTGTTTTTCTTTTTTTATTAGCTGAGAACCTATTCTGCCTTTGCAAATTTGCTATTCCATAAGCTTTGCAAAAACGTTAGCGTTCAACGTTTAAAAAACAGGTTACAGTTCAAACGTTTCGCTTACAAGATTTATGGATTACTTCACGTTGATGCATATGATCAATGAATATAGTAATCAAAAGATCTCATCCATATGTCAAATAAATACGTTCATAGCTAAATGGACAAATGGACATGTAAAAGTGCAGTTTGAACTTAAGAAAGGAAATAGCATATCTAAAAACTTAAATTTATAACCTAAACTTATGAAAATGTTGATAAATCTGACATTTTTGCTGTAAAGTCCTTTTTTCACAATATTGATAGGTTCTGATGGATTATACTGCTCCGTTTTTTTTTTTCAACTCACACCTTAACGTTAGATCTAAGTAAATCTTTATAGTTTTTGAAGCTTATGTGTGTTGATATAAAAAGAGTTTATGTTCTTTAAAAATAAGTTCTAATCAGGAAGTAATCTTTTGTATTTGTTAAGACGACAACACACTTTATACGGAATAAGTAATAAGATAGAACATCTCAGACATTATTCATGTTATTCTGCTTCTATGCTTCTGTTACTGAACTGCTTATAAGAATATCACTCTTAATGGTATTGCCAGATAGACGGTGAAGTTTTTCATGAGAACTTTAATACTGTTCGTATAAATATTTTCTAGTATTTTGGTTTTGTTGTACAAATTGGATGATTGACACGTTCATTGTTGGCACAAGTACACATTTACATTTACATAATTATAAACAAATTTGAATATATCAAATCTTATAATGACAAAAATAAAAATTATCATATTATAAGTAATTCTACTACAAAGCTAACTAGTAACAGCATACCTATATCCATGCAATGAACATATATGGATGTGAAGTTAATGATCGTTCGCCTTTCAGATAGATCAAATCTAGACTTCAATATTTCTGTAGTCCGTTGAACTATATACATCCACCTGAAAGACAAATCAAAACTTGACAATTTAAAGAAATTAAAGTTTCAGGTTCAATTTGTGTTTTAGTATGTACGTGTTGTTACCTTATTAATAAACAATTATGAGAGAGGCAGACAATGCTACATTAAGGATTGTGATAAATAAAACATGTGTTACATTAGATAATGTTGTACTATATAGGTAAATATAAAAGAGGGACGAAAGATACCAGAGGGACAGTCAAACTCATAGATTGAAAATAAACTGACAATTCCATGGCTAAAAATAAAAAGACAAACAGACAAATAATAGTACAGAAGACACAACATAGAAAACTAAGGACTAAGCAACACGAACCCCACCAAAAAATGGGGGTGATCTCAGGTGCTCCGGAAGGGTAAGCAGATACTGCTCCACATGTGGCACCCGTCGTGTTGCTTATGTTATTACAAATCCGGTAAATAGTCTAATTCGGTAGGTCACATTCGTGAAAAGGGAAGGGTATTTTAGTTACGACATAAGGAACATATCCGATATCATCTGTGAAACGGTTATTCCATAACGGTCAACCAACTCGTGATGGCGTCCGTAAAATTTACGAAGGGATGATTTCAACTTCACCATTTGGAACTCTTGGTTTAGTAATTGTGCATATTGGGTCGACTTGGATAAAGGATTTGTATATAACAACACAAACTTAAAAACGAGTATACTGGAAGGAACTTACAATTAGCAATGGAACACCTACTTAACTCAAAGATGGATGTTTCAATGCTTCATTGTCAAAAAAGTAACACTTGCCTATAAAGATACATTAAATTTAACAAATTACTCGCACAGAAAGAGTTTGCTAGTTTACACATCCCGAACAACAAAACAGATGCCGAATCTAGCCTAATTTAGCATGAGTGTTACTACCTAATATAAGTCATCATGACTGATTTTTTTTTTTTTTTATATAAATCAGTCGGCCCTTGATTAAAATGAATATTTATACTATCAATATGATAAGACCCTCTAATCATTTAAATGCATAAACGACATTAGTGATGTCTGAATTTAAATAACGTATAACACATTTATGGATGAAAGAAGATATGGGATGAACATAATTGGTAAAATTAGATATTAAGTACGGGCGTTAAACAAAGGATATTTCTAAGGGGATCCAAAATAAGGAACCTGCAAGACTTATGTTGATGTATATATATATATATCAATGCATTTGTTTTAAGGAAACAAATTCGTTATGATGATATTTTCCTTGAATTTTGTTCTTTCATATTCAAGAAATTAATCGGCATGTATCACACACTAAGACGTGCATGCAATACCACTAACAGAGATACTTGTATTAGTTTTAGTTTAACATCTGTAGTTAAATCAAGATATTGTGAGAATTATGATTCAAGCAGCACGACAAGCCCCATTTGAGTAGGCGAACGCGCGTCTGAGTACACAATTTCCATCTCCAGGATCCACAGTGACTGTTGAGCTTGGTTTTGACAAAAAAACGTGACAGGCGTGCGAAATTTAAAAACCAGGTTTCTTAAATGACAACTTAACTTTGGAAAAATGACCAAATGTCGGACAGTAGTAAGCAAAAGGAATGACCTTGTTAAAAAAACACCTCGATTTTTTGCGAAGGCAGGTGCAATCTAAGATATCAACCTCCTAATATATAGTATATCTTTATTGGGAAATCAATGTTGTCATTGCATTATATTAACAACAAACACTCCATAATGGAAGTATTCATTTGAGACAGATTGCACTGCATGTCAGATATTCAAATTATAAAATAACTATTCAATTTAGAACATATTTTTGAAGGAGAATATCCATGACATGTCGTGGTACCCTATAGTATATGTCAGTGCATCAGTCGAATATATGACCTAGGTTCATGTGTACTCTCTGTATCAATTCATTGTCTCAAATAAGTACAGATATTTTATGCAACCTCAAAGCGATATGATTTTTTATCAGAAAGTAAAATACAAATTAATAACTATAGAAAACTGAATTGAAAAAAAAATCGAAACAAAAATCAATTACAGCAATACCTGTTAAAGTGAAAAAATCAATACCTGTTATAATTAGGGAAATGAAAAATAAAAACCCAATAAAAGGAAACCAAATGACACTGGAATACACGTTGATGACAACAAAGTTAACTAAACTAAATACTAGACATGGCTTACAAAACCACATGTACTATGTATCACATCTTAAAAGAGGGACGAAAGATACCAGAGGGACAGTCAAACTCATAGATTAAAAATAAACTGACAACGCCATGGCTAAAAATAAAAAGACAAATAATAGTACAGAAGACACAACATAGAAAACTAAATACTAAGCAACACGAACCCCACCATCTTAACTGTAGATCAAATTGATGTTAAAAAATTTGCCATCAACGGGACCAATTCTACTACTGTAGATGATCTTTCGACAAAAATGTATCTTCAAATATGATAGAGGCCATAATGATTGAAAATCTAAGACTTATACAAATGTCTTAGAGCTATTTATAACTTAGCAGTGACAGTTGAGACAGTCAATTATAATGTGAAGCAACTGCTAATAATGATTCATTGTATGTAATCATTTAATTTAAGTTTTGGTTGATTACATGTACATTCGATAAACGATAGAAATCATGTAAAGCCTAATGGTGATGACATAGAGCCAACTAGTTTTTTATTACAATTTCTAGCATAGCAGTGTCATCGTGACATCATAGTAGAAAATGACTTGCTACCAGTTGATTTGTGTTACTGTTTACACGTAATGTCCATTACCAATAGTTTCATTCAGCCCATTTAAAGGAAATAATTCTGACCTGAATTCAAGTGTTATCATTGCATAGACTTTGTGTCATAATTGATGCGAATAAAACTTTTCTCGTTATCAGTGGTAAAATGTATCCTTCTAAAATGCTATGCAAGATTGGTGAACATACATATCTATTCATTCACATGTATTGTATTTACTAAATAAAAATGCATTGATCAAGTAATATATATTCCAGTTCTGATTACCTGAAAAAATGAATGGAATGAAGGTAGAATATTTGACATGGTTTAAATTATATTTAACTTTAATTAATACGTTGTCATTGGTTTCCAACGTTGACGCTTAGCTAGAAGTATATACATCAGCAATGTTTGCAGACAACGTTACATTATCAACTTAAAACAGACCTCAAGAGGGGACATGAATATATTTGTATGTTATTCAATATCCTTCTCAATGTTTGCTAAACACCCTGCCCTTATTGGTCACATATTAAAACTAAAATTTAACACTTGTTTATAAAAAATAGAAGACGTAGTATGATTTATGATTAGACAACTATCCATAACAGATTTTGACGTAGATCTTTCAAGTATAGGTCATCATAAGGTCTATAACAACAACAACAACTAAATACAGTAAAGGGTAACTGTCCTCGATAAAAAGATATATATATACAACAATTCAGTCGAAAAAAGAACAACGGTGGATGTATGTACACAAAAATTTGATAAAAGCAAATAGGATAGACAGTCACAAAGGCCCGTTTCTTGACATGCACGTATATAATATAGCATGGTTAAAACATGTTTGCAAGGTAACAACCCAACCCTTACAATATACATTATCAAAACACAAGTATAAGAACAAACTGTAGAACTCTGATTTGCTTTCTTTTAACAAAAGTAAGCAAATCATAACTTATTACAGATTGCAATAAACAATTAATTTCTCCAAAGGCAACAATGATAGCCTTTTTCGAGATACAGACTTGAGAGGGTTAATGTTTTAACGAAACCTTCAAATTGTACTAATCTCATTTGATATCAACATTGTACTTTTTATATTGAATAGTTGCATGTGATATATATGCCTTATATGCCCTTTCGTTTTGTAACAAGCATAACGGTGATCATCTTTTAATACACACTTTTTAAATACTTCCAGTCTAGACTTGCATATACATCGAACGTGACACGTATTAGATGATTCCCGTTCAACAAAATAAGATCCATATATTTCGATGACAGTTCTCGATAAGAAATTAAAAGATATCGCTTAGGCAATTTATTTCTTAAATGTCTAAACAGTTCGATGACATTTGACACGAACTAAAAGTGTTTAACCACTTTCACATATAAAAATGCATTTATAGTAAAACATGTGTATTGTTCTGTTTACAAAATAAAGTCATAATTGCTCAATTTCTTAAGAAATAAATAAAACTGAATACCTATTTGTAACATCAAGTCGTATTACCCAAGGATCGATAAAAGTTGATAACATAGTTGCATTGCTTCCGTCTAGATTACATCTTGAGAGTCTATATGTACCATCATCAGTCCAGTAAATATGATCATTGGCTGAATCAACAGCTAATCCTGTTGGATTTGACAATGACTGGACAACTGTCTGTAATGTTGTATTGTTTGAGGGATATGGAAATCTATAAACATCATTAAACGTAATTGACATTAAATAAATTAATTTAACCCGGCCGCGTTTTCGCAGTTGTTCCCAGTCAGACCCCTTTGGCCTTTGTTATTCTTGTATGTTTTTTTTGAATTTTGTTCACTTATATTTTTGGGGTTTAGTGTGACGTCCATTTTTAATAAACTTTGATAAACACCTCCGTGTGTGAGATTTTCTCGCTGTTTTGAAGACCGATTAATGACATTCGGCTGCTCTCTGCTCTTTGGTTGGGTTGTTGGCTCTTTGACACATTCCCCAGTTCCATTCTTAATTTTATCCTTAACTATACTGATCTTGTATTTTATACCAAAAATATCCGCTGTCTAATTCATAATACACACACAATACATTGAATCTGTTATATCATGATAGCGACATAGTGTGAATAAGATACAATGACGAATCGATGTTTTTTTTTTTTTTTTAAACAGGTACCATGAAATAGTGCCACTAATGTTAACGAGTGTTTAGACATATATATCAAAACATATCAATTAACGCAACACATTATAGCAAAGAAAATGTCCAGTACTTGTAAAACACATACATCATAAGCTTGTCGAGACTAATTATCGCATTGTTTTCCTTTTTTTCTCAAAATTAATTTTTGTAATCTTTAATTCTAAACTTATTTAAAACTATTAATACAAGTTGTCATATTTCAGGACAAAGTTTGTTACTTGATGATGTTTCAAGAAAATGTTGTATTTGGATCTGCATACAAAATAAACTGCAACATTTCACATATTTTGAGAAAAGGACATAGTAATAGTAGTAGTAGTAGTAGTAGTAGTAGTAGTAGTAGTAGTAGTAGTAGTAGTAGTAGTAGTAGTAGTTACTGGGATCGATTTAAATTTTCATTAAATAATAGAACACAGTAGACAGTGATATTAACTAAATTAGCTTAATGCTTTAATTTTGTGTTACATTGTATTTATTAGATTTATCCAAATGAATCGGAAACATATAAAAAGGGATATATTTAACCCAGATAATAATAGGGTATCAAGGTAGTAGTAGTAGTAGTAGTAGCAGTAGTAGTAGTAGTAGTAGTAGTAGTAGTAGTAGTAGTAGTAGTAGTAGTAGTAGTAGTAGTAGCAGTAGCAGCAGTGGTGGCAGTAGTAGCAGTGGTGGTAGTGTGGTAGCAGTAGCAGTGGTGGTGGTGGTGGTGCAGGTGGTGGTGGTGGTGGTGGTGGTGGTGGTGGTAGTGGTGGTGGTGGTGGTGGTGGTGGTGGTGGTGGTGGTGGTGCAGTGGTGGTGGTGGTGGTGGTGGTGGTGGTGGTGGTGCAGTGGTGGTGGTGGCAGTAGTGGTGGTGGTGGTGGTGGTGGTGGTGCAGTAGTGGTGGTGGTAGTGGTGGTAGTGGTGGTGGTAGTGGTGGTAGTGGTGGTGGTAGTAGTGGTGGTAGTAGTAGTAGCAGTGGTAGTGTAGTGGTGGTAGTAGTAGTAGTAGTAGTAGTAGTAGTGGTGGTAGTAGTAGTAGTAGTAGTAGTAGTAGTAGTAGTAGTAGTAGTAGTAGTAGTAGTAGTAGTAGTAGTAGTAGTAGTAGTAGTAGTAGTAGTGTGTGCGTCACACGAATGTATCAACGCCACAAAGTGACGTACTTTGTGACGTTTATATTATCACAGGTACATTTCTAAAAATAGAGTAGATAAGTTTTATTGTAGACACGTACAATAATATAAAATTGGAATTGGGTTTGTAATGATAATATACTATGTATTTTCTAACCATGAAAAGAATATAAATATGGAATTGTGTTAGTAATGGTGTAATTATTTGTATTTTCTAGCCATGTTGGTTTTTCTTCAAAATCAAAACTTTGTAGAAAGAAAACAAAATCATGTGCATACAGTTGCTTTAAACTACAAACCATTTAAATGAAATAAATTAGTATCTATCTTTACTTTAACATACATATAGAAAATAGAAATAAAAAACTTTTATATAAGACAAAATCAAGTAAGACCAAACAGTTAACACACTTGAAAACAAAAAACATAAAGCAAACACATTGTAGACGAATCAGGAGTAACTTGACAATACTGACAAATAAGACATATGTTAAATGTACCGAAAGTACAAAAAAAATATAACTCAATATCCAACCAGTAAAACACTCCATGCCTGGATTGGAAAAAACATGAACTAAACCCACATTTCTGTTGAAAATGTTAAAATGAATTTAGAGAGAAAAAAATCACATTACGAATAACAACACATGTCAATATATATCTTTTTTCCTGTATCTTGGAATTAGATTTTTTTTTTAAAGAACGACTGTTTACCAACAACAATATTTAAAATACAGGTATTTTGCAATTCAAATGACGAGGCGTTTTTAATCGAGGAAACTATGCAATCAAGCAGACCTTCATAAGATATAACAAGCTTACCATTAGTAAAAGGATTAGCAAAATATTGTGAAATCGTCACCTATATCATACATTTCGGGTTAGTTCAAACCCATTTTAAAAATATAACGAACTCTACAGATTCTTATGTTTTATTTCGGGGAAAAGGAGGTGGTAAATTCAAATTCTCGGATAACTCTGACACCGATGTGAAATTATATGAGTAAAATTTGATTCTCAAAATCCTAAGCCTTTTAAGGCTCCAATGATATGGTGTATGTATTGACAAACAACAAAGATAAACATGTTCTTAAATATGATTCTTCAAAGTTTGGTTTTAAATCATAATTATCTTAGCTCAGCATCATGTACTTTCAACTGTACGTCATGTAGTTTCAAGTGGGCATATTGTATGGAAAGTCTACCATGGTATTGTACTATAAACCATCGTGATACCGTAGCTTAACTTCAAGAACGTTCAACGTTGCATCGTGTAGTTTTAAGTCAACAAATTATAAACTATCGTGCATCTTGTTATATATACTCGTGTTATCTTGGCTTAACATCGTGCAATTTCGTCTGTACAATGTGTAGTTTTGAGTCAGCATGTTTTATGATAAGCCTTTCGTTTCATTATAGTGTTGAAGCATCGTTCTATTTTCACTTAACATCATGTACTTTCATTTGTACATCATGGTGTTTTAAATCAACTTATTGCATGATAAACCTGTCGTTATATCACAATGGTACACCATCGTACTATCTCAGCTCAACATTTATTGATGATTAGTCAGCACCATACTTTTTGCTATTCATTTTATTTGTTATCCTAGCAATCGAAGTGAATGACTGAGCATTATCCATCTGCAAGCTTATATCCTACAATGTCAGCTTCACATCATGAAGTTTAAACTCAACGTAACGTGTTAATGGCAAATCGTCACAACATACCGACTTATCATTATACTACTATAACTGAAGCCATTGTTATTGGAAGTCTTCCTAATGCAAATTCAACTTAGCATGTTGCAATTTAGAGTTAGCATTTTGATAACTCAATTCATCATCACGCTGTCTTAACTTTATATGTTAAGCTTCAGCATAACGTTTACTTATCTATGACAGCAGAAGCTTTCTAAATCGACTATCTATTTAAGACTTTTGTGAATTGTGCCTAAGAGAAGGATGAGGAATAATATTAAAACACTGGTAAAGATATATTTGATAATGTTAACCGAGGAAAGGGTTGAACATGTTGAACGAGCTTTATCATGATAGCAAATATTTGTAATTTGTTAAATGTGTGGTGTTTGAGTTAGAACATTTAACGGAATTAATAATATCTGCTTTGAATTGTTTGGGTGACTTCAACCGCAGTTTTCAATTATTTGGATTAATTACACGCTTTTACTGATCTAAAACAGTGATATTTACATACAAAACACATGTGTTTCTTTTGATACAAGTATGTATTGACCGCTAGATAAACAGTTTGTGTATTTGGTAGCAATGTCTTTTCACGTTTTGGCTTCAGTGATCTTCACTTTTCATTTTATAGATTCAGATATTTCCTTTCTCCTTTTAAAACGAGGCGTTTTAATCGAGGAAACTATGCAATCAAGCAGACCTTCATAAGATATAACAAGCTTACCATTAGTAAAAGGATTAGCAAAATATTGTGAAATCGTCACCTATATCATACATTTCGGGTTAGTTCAAACCCATTTTAAAAATATAATGAACTGTACAGTGTCTTATTTTCTATTTCAGGGAAAAGGGTATGGTAAAATTAAATTCTCTGATAACTCTGACACCGATGTGAAATTATATGAGTAAAATTTGATTCTCAAAATCCTAAGCCTTTTAAGGCTCCAATGATAAGGTGTATGTATTGACAAACAACAAAGATAAACATGTTCTTAAATATGATTCTTCAAAGTTTGGTTTTAAATCATAATTAGCTTAGCTCAACATCACATCCGTTCAACTGTACGTTGTGTTGTTTCGAGTGAGCATATTGTATGGACAGCCTATCATGACATTGAACTGATAAACCATCGTGATACCGTATCTTAAATTCAATAACGTGCAATGTTACATCCTGTATTTTTGAGTCAACAAATTATAAACTATCGTGCATCTTGTTATATATACTCGTGTTATCTTGGCTTAACATCGTGCAATTTCGTCTGTACAATGTGTAGTTTTGAGTCAGCATGTTTTATGATAAGCCTTTCGTTTCATTATAGTGTTGAAGCATCGTTCTATTTTCACTTAACATCATGTACTTTCATTTGTACATCATGGTGTTTTAAATCAACTTATTGCATGATAAACCTGTCGTTATATCACAATGGTACAACATCGTACTACCTCAGCTCAACATTTATTAATGATAAGTCAGCACCATACATTTTTGCTATTCATTTTATTTGATATCATAGCAATCGAAGTGAATGACTGAGCATTATCCATCTGCAAGCTTATATCCTACAACGTCAACTTCACATCATGAAGTTATCTCAAGGTAACGTGTTAATGGCAAATCGTCACAACATACCGACTTATCATTATACTACTATAACTGAAGCCATTGTTATTGGAAGTCTTCATAATGCAAATTTAACTAAGCATGTTGCAATTTAGAGTTAGCATTTTGATAACTCAATTCATCATCACGCTGTCTTAACTTTACATGTTAAGCTTCAGCATAACGTTTACTAATATATGACAGCAGAGGCTTTCTAAACCGACTATCTGTTTAAGACTTTTTGTGAAGTGTGCTTAAGAGAAGAATGATGAATAATATTGAAACACTGGAAAAGATATATTTGATAACGTTAACCGAGGAAAGGGTTGAACATGTTGAACGAGCTCTTATAATGATAGCAAATATTTGTAATTTGTTAAATGTGTGGTGTTTGAGTTAGAACATTTAACGGAATTAATAATATCTGCTTTGAATTGTTTGGGTGACTTCAACCGCAGTTTTCAATTATTTGGATTAATTACACGTTTTTACTGATCTAAAAGAGTGATATTTACATACAAAACACATGTGTTTCATTTGACACAAGTATGTATTGCCCGTTAGATAAACAGTTTGTGTATTTGGTAGCAATGTCTTTTTCACGTTTTGGCTTCAGTAATCTTCATGTTTATAGACTTAGATATTTCATTTCTCCTTTTAAACTGTATACCTAACAACAAAATTATATATTTCATTCGTACGAAGCGCTTTTATTTGGGTTTAACCTTCATCAGGAATGCTAAAAGCCAAATATTTGAAAACCAAGATGTATCAACACCGAAACAGTTAAAGAGCTATCTGACCATATATGATCTGGAAGTAATAGCCAAATATATGGCTCAGTTTGTTAGCGTCGAGCATTATGAATTTTTATTCCGTATATGATGTTTCAACATTATGTCATCAAATCGTATTTATTTTTTTTTTTCCATTTACTTTTTATTGTCCCTTACAAAACCATATGCGAGAGACATAGATATACCCGGCTTCTGTCCGTTTGTCCGGTCTTGTAAGCGCTATTACGTGAACAATTCTTCTAAGTTTTTTTTATTAAAATTTTCGTTCCGCATTTGTCTTCTGTTTGGCCTTTTTCTAACTTTTATTTAAGTTATACGCGCTTCAATTATGAAGTCGATTATTAATGCATTGAACAAAAGTTTCTGTATACTTCACACGTGCTTTGTGAACGAATGTGTAAGCTTGATATCTTTCATTTGATAACTTATTTTCTAATTCTTACACGATCTATCCTTTTCCTGACATGTTGATTATTTTATTTAATCAACGTGTGGTTCGTTTAATGTCAGTTCTTCATTGGTCAAAATTCGATTATGACGTCGAATTTTCTTGCTTTCGTCTGATTTTCCTATTGTGACGGCACGAAAAAGGCGACCATGCCTGATGACGTCAAATAGAAAGAACACATCTTTTGCAGATCATTTGAAAATAAGGAATAAGTTTCCCTGCACATTGTTTAAAAATCATTGGAGAAACAGATTCAACCACCAAATCTCGTGTAATACGATATTTATCCACTCTCGACAGTTAAATCTTAAATATTTTAAACGCACGGCGAGAGACTCGCGTTTTAAATTTGAAAATATAACTGTCTCGAGTGGATAAATATCGTATCACACTCGATGCAGTGGTAGAATTTATATATATATCTATGCAAGGTGATACACATATGCATCTCCATGTGACCACCACCTGTATACACTGTTTGAATATACATGACTTATAATTGGCGCCTGGTTTGTCTCAACAGCACTTTGTGTTTTGATATATAACATGGGTTTATAACTAAAATGCATTTGTTGAGTTCGAAAATCAGTGCTGATCAATCATTATTATGTCTTCTGTATATTGAACATTGCATTTTAAGTATTCTCACACCTATATCTAACTTCTGAATATGTGACGTTTATGTCAAATGCTTATATCAACAATGTCTTGGTAGCTTGCCAACCAACTTATTTTAGAGGAGTTTTGCCCTTGAAAATAGAAAAATATAAAAAAAAGCGATCCCATGTCTATATTTCTTGATAGATGTTTATTGCACAAACATATAATGTGTTAAGTGCACAATAGAAAGCTGTTCTTTCATTTGGAATACCAGCTACAAATTTTTAGAAAACCTATTGTTTGACTTCATTTGTACATTGTATACCTTAGGGGACACAACTGGCCTGATTTGCAGAGTCGATTGTATGGTTTTGACTGGTCAAAGTTAACCTGTGACCGGATTTAGGACTTGATGACCAGTCCTAGGACCAAAATCTAGTTAACTTGAAACGTGGACTTGTTCCTAGGACTGTTTTATGTCTGCCAAAAGTAAACTTGGAAACAGGTCCGCTATTGATATAAGTTAACTTGAACCAGTCCTGTCATAAATTAACATAAGTTAACTTCCAAACCAGTCCTGCCATAAAGTTAACATAAGTTAACTTCGAAACCAGTCCTGCCAGAAAGTTAACTGTACCAAGTCAGGAATATGACAGTTGTTATCCATTCGTTTGATGTGTTTGAACTTTTGATTTTGCCATTTGATTGAGGACTTTCCTTTTGAATTTTCCTCGAGTTCAGTATTTTGTGATTTTACTTTTAACATAAGTTAACTTTGATTTGAAAATTCCGATCGAAACCAGACCTGTTCTCAAGTTAACTCTTGACTGGTTTGCTCAACACTAAGTTAACTTGTAACCAGGACCGCTCTACGTCGATTTTTAAAATATCTTCTAATATCTTTCTTTCTTGGTATAAACATCGAAAATAAAGTAAAATTAATACTTCCGATATATAAACAGGATTAAATAAATATATTTGTAAATAAAGTACGCATAAAACGTTGCTTGTTATACAAATTTATCCGTGATCAGCCTTTCTATCAATTAAAATACGATCTTGGTTACAATGCTAACGGGCATTGAATATATATTCAATACCTATCAAATTCTACCATATTTGCACTTTATTTTGTATATCTATACAGCCGCATAGTATATCAGCAAAATTTTAATGTCAGGATAGAATTTATAATACAAAATGAAAGCATTTAATTGGAAAAATGTCTAAAAATTTTGTCTGCACAAATTTAGAGTGCCAGCATGTCCTCCTTTTGTTCAATATATTGATACATAAAAAACCTGTAGTTTAGATACCTCAGGCTGACTCGTACAACAAAATTATTTGACCGCATCAACCAAAACTGACTATATTTGCACTTTATTTTGTAAATCTATATACTTGCATAGTAAATCAGCCATATTTTTTATGTTAGGATTCAACGTATAATACAAATGACAGCAATTTTGGAATACAATAACTACAAATTTTGTCCGCATTAATTCAGAGTGCCAGCATGTCCTCCTTTTATTCAATTTATTGATACGTAATACAATTTCAGTAGTTTTGATACTTTAGGCTGACTTGTACAACAAAATTATTTGACCGCATCAACCAAAACTGACCATATTTGCACTTTATTTTGTAAATCTATATACTTGCATAGTAAATCAACCATATTTTTATGTTAGGATTCAACGTATAATACAAATGACAGCAATTTTGGAATACAATAACTACAAATTTTGTCCTCATTAATTCAGAGTGCCAGCATGTCCTCCTTTTATTCAATATATTGATACGTAACAAAATTTCAGTAGTTTTGATACTTTAGGCTGACTTGTACAACAAAATTATTTGACCGCATCAACCAAAACTGACCATATTTGCACTTTATTTTGTAAATCTATATAGCCGCATAGTAAATCAGCCATATTTTTTATGTCAGGATTCAATGTATAATACAAATGACAGCAATATTGGAATACTATAACAACAAAGTTTTGTCCACAGAGTTTTAGGTGCCAGCATGTTCTCCTTTTATTCAAAATATTGATACGTAACAAAATTTCAGTACTTTTGATACTTTAGACTGATTTGTACAACACAATTATTTGACCGCATCAACCAAAACTGACCATATTTGCACTTTATTTTGTAAATCTATATAGCCGCATAGTAAATCAGCCATATTTTTTATGTCAGGATTCAATGTATAATACAAATGACAGCAATATTGGAATACAATAACTACAAAATTTTGTCCGCATAGTTTTAGGGTGCCAGCATGTCCTCCTTTTATTCAATATATTGATACGTAACAAAATTTCAGTAGTTTTGATACTTTAGGCTGACTTGTACAACACAATTATTTGACCGCATCAACCAAAACTGACCTTATGTGCACTTAATTTTGTAAATCTATATAGCCGCATATTAAATCAGCCATATTTTTTATGTCAGGATTCAATGTATAATACAGATGCCAGCAATATTGGAATATAATAACTACAAAAGTTTGTTCACATAGTTTTAGGGTACAAGCATGTCCTCCTTTATTCAATATAATGATACGTAACAAAATTTGAGTAGTTTTGATACATTCAGCTGACTTGTACAACAAAATTATTTGACCGCATCAACCAAAACTGACCATATGTGCACTTAATTTTGTAAATCTATATAGCCGCATAGTAAATCAGCCATATATTTTATGTCAGGATTCAATGTATAATACAGATGACAGCAATATTGAAATACAATAACTACAAAATTTTGTCCACAGAGATTTGGGAGCCAGCATGTCCTCCTTTTATTATGGTGGCCGGTTAAGGCCATTTCGCGTTTTCGCGTTTTTGCGTTTTCGCCTTTCATATTCTATAGGGCGCGAAAACGCGAATCGCGAAGACGAAAACGCGAAATCGATTTCGCTTTTTCGACTTTGCGTTTTCGCGTTTTCGACTTCGCCTTTTCGCATATTCGCGTTTTCGACTTCGCGTTTTCGCGTTTCCGACTTCGCGATTTCGCGTTTTCGCGTTTTCGCGTTTCGCAATTTCGCGTTTTCGCGTTTTCGCGATTTTGCGATTTCGCGTTTTCGCGATTTTGCGTTTTCGCGTTTTCGCGTTTTCGCGTTTTCGCGTTTTCGCGATTTCGCCTTTTCGCCTTTTCGCGTTTTACGATATACATGTTATTATAACATAACATTTTAAATATAATTGGAGACAAGACTACAAAGTATAAGTCATTCAAATGATTGTCATATAAATTTCATATCTGTGACGTATTTTAAATATTTTCATAAATTAGACAATTTCTTCACATTCTTTGTTGACAATTACTTAACAAATTTAAAACAGATGCATTTGTATAAAATGCCTTTGAACATACAATTTGCTGGAAGTTATAGTTTGGACATTTTAAAATAAATGAAATTAATGATTACTATCGCCATGGTTACTTAAAATACATAATCATTCATGTAATGCTCTTGTTGTGAATCTAAAATTTTAATATTTAAATTATCTTTTGTGAAAAAGTTTAAAATTTAATACATTGTGGAGATAAGACTTTGTCAAATAAAACTTGGGACGGTTTCATGAAGCTATCTTAAGACCTGTTATAAGATACTAGAATATCTTATGACATGTCTTATGATCCTCTTAGACTATCCAAGACCTCGCCTCAAAACTGTCGTAGGTTGATCTTAGCAAAGATATCCTAAACCTGTCGCATGTTCTTTTAATTTAAACAAAAAGTAACCTGGATTTATGGAAAATTCATGTAAATGTAGACTGCGTTTCCCATATATTACTAAACGCATTGATTAATATTTCAAATTTTCAAAGATGGAAATTTGTTCATCTACAGGAGACACCAAGGGACAAGGGATATACTCTTGAAGCGGTAGACAATAACAACAATCCTCCCGTGTCAGAACCAGATTAACAAAACAAATAGAGAAACTGAATCTGGTCAACTAACAAATATATTTTAAAATGTCAAAATATGATTTCAAGCAAATTGTATACTCAAAGGCATTTTATACAAATGCATCTGTTTTAAATTTTTCAGTAATAATAATAAT
Source organism: Mytilus coruscus (assembly GCA_017311375.1). NCBI lineage: Eukaryota > Metazoa > Mollusca > Bivalvia > Mytilida > Mytilidae > Mytilus > Mytilus coruscus. Next base: position 23,646 of record JAASAO010001184.1, on the reverse strand, counting down.
AATAATAATAATAATAATAATAATAATAATAATAATAATAATAATAATAATAATAATAATAATAATATCTTTATTTAAAGAGAGTAATTCATTTGGATTAAACAAATTTTGAATAAGGCTCTAAATACAATATCAACTACATGACTAAAACATAATTAATCTACTAATATACACATGTAAACAATAGATGTATATAAACAAAATATAATTACAACAACAAAAACCGCCTATAGTTTACATTGTGGCTTAACTTATAAATTTGACACTTTTAAAAGATAATGACTTGTTAGAGTATTTGAAACAAAGAATGTAAAGTAATTGTCTAATTTATGAAAATATTTAAAGTAAACCACAGATATGAAATTTATATGACAATCATTTGAATGACATACTTTGTAGTCTTGTCTCCAATTATATTTAAAATGTTATGTTATAATAACATGTACATCGTAAAAAGCGAAAAGGCGAAAAGGCGAAATCGCGAAAACGCGAAAACGAAATCGCGAAAACGCGAAAACGCGAAATCGCGAAAAGGCGAAAAGGCGAAACGCGAAAACGCGAAAAAACGCGAAAGCGAAATCGCGAAAACGCAAAATCGCGAAATCGCGAAGTCGAAAACGCGAAAGGCGAAAGGCGAAGTCGAAAACGCGAAAACGCGAAGTCGAAAACGCGAAATCGATTTCGCGTTTTCGACTCGCGTTTTCGCGTTTTCGCGTTTCGACTTCGCGTTTTCGCGTTTTCGACTTCGCGTTTTCGCGTTTTCGACTTCGCGATTTCGCGTTTCGCGCCCTATAGAATATGAAAGGCGAAAACGCGAAAACGCGAAAACGCGAAATGGCCTTAACCGGCCACCATATTTTATGCAATATATTGATATGTAACACAATTTCAGTAGTTTTGATACTTTAGGCTGACTTGTACAACAAAATTACTTGACCGCATCAACCAAAACTGACCTTATGTGCACTTAATTTTGTAAATCTATATAGCCGCATATTAAATCAGCCATATTTTTATGTCAGGATTCAATGTATAATATAGATGCCAGCAATATTGGAATATAATAACTACAAAGTTTGTTCACATAGTTTTAGGGTACAAGCATGTCCTCCTTTATTCAATATAATGATACGTAACAAAATTTGAGTAGTTTTGATACATTCAGCTGACTTGTACAACAAAATTACTTGACCGCATCAACCAAAACTGACCATATGTGCACTTAATTTTGTAAATCTATATAGCCGCATAGTAAATCAGCCATATATTTTATGTCAGGATTCAATGTATAATACAGATGAGAGCAATATTGGAATACAATAACTACAAATTTTTGTCCTCATTAATTCAGAGTGCCAGCATATCCTCCTTTTATTCAATATATTGATACGTAACAAAATTTCAGTAGTTTTGATACTTTAGGCTGACTTGTACAACAAAATTATTTCACCGCATCAACCAAAACTGACCATATTTGCACTTTATTTTGTAAATCTATTTAGCTGCATAGTAAATAAACCATATTTTTATGTCAGGATTCAATGTATAATACAAATGACAGCAATATTGGAATACAATAACTACAAAATTGTGTCCTCATAGATTTGGGAGCCATTATGTCCTCCTTTTATGCAATATATTGATACGTAACACAATTTGAGTAGTTTTGATACTTTAGGCTGACTTGTACAACAAAATGATTTGACCGCATCAACCAAAACTGACCATATTTGCACTTTACTTTGTAAATCTATATAGCCGCATTGTAAATCAGACATATTTCTTATGTCAGGATTCAATGTATGATACAAATAAACAATATTTGAATAAATTCAGGTGCCAACATGTCCTCCTTTTATTCAATATATTGATACGTAACAAAATTTCAGTAGTTTTAATACATTCAGCTGACTTGTACAACAAAATTACTTGACCGCATCAACCAAAACTGACCTTATGTGCACTTAATTTTGTAAATCTATATAGCCGCATATTAAATCAGCCATATTTTTATGTCAGGATTCAATGTATAATACAGATGCCAGCAATATTGGAATATAATAACTACAAAAGTTTGTTCACATAGTTTTAGGGTACAAGCATGTCCTCCTTTATTCAATATAATGATACGTAACAAAATTTGAGTAGTTTTGATACATTCAGCTGACTTGTACAACAAAATTACTTGACCGCATCAACCAAAACTGACCATATGTGCACTTAATTTTGTAAATCTATATAGCCGCATAGTAAATCAGCCATATATTTTATGTCAGGATTCAATGTATAATACAGATGAGCAATATTGAATATAATAACTACATATAGTTTTAGGGTGCAATGTCCCCTTTACAATATACGTAACAAAATTTTAGTTTTGATACCGTATAACAAAATTATTTGACCGCATCAACCTAAACTGACCATATTTGCATTAATTCAAATGACAGCAATATTGAAACACAGTGACTACAAAACTTTGTCCGCATAAATTCAGTATATCCTCCTTTTATTCAAAATATTGATACGTAACAAATATTTGACAACAAACTAGGCTCCGTGTTGAAGACCGTACTTTGACCTATAATGGTTTACATTTATAAATTTTGACTTGGATGGAGAGTTGTCTCATTGGCACTCATACCACATCTTCTTATATCTAATTATTTGACCGTATCTATCAAAACTGACCATATTTGCACTTTAGTATGTAAATCTTTATAGCTGCATTATAAATCAGAAGTTCCTTTTAATGTCAGCATGGAAGCAATATTGGAAAACAATGAATGCAAAATCTTTCCCGCATTAATATAGAGTGTCAGCATTTCATCTCTCTATTCATAATATTGAACAGTCACTTAAGTTAGTAGTTCAGGATGGTGTGTAAAACAAAACTATTTGACCGCATCATCCAAGTTCCTACACGAACATGTCTGAATTCATTTGTACATAATAAAAAGTATATGAGGTTCTCTTCTGGGAATAGTATACTGTTAAATAATATATTATGTCGACTGTTAAATAATATATTATGTCGGTTGATTGATTTTGTTTGTAGTTAAACGTCAAGTGGCAACTATTTCATTCATGTACACATCGAGTATATTTTGGGACGTCCCATATATAAATTATAATCGGCAAAACAAATCTCTCGACAAATCTGACGAAATTGACGAGATAGTTGAACCAAGATTAAACCAAGAGTTCCAAATGGTGAAGTTGAAATCATCCTTCGTAAATTTTACGGACGCCATCACGAGTTGGTTGACCGTTATTTAACAGTTTCAGATGATATCGGATATGTTCCTTATGTCGTAACTACAATACCCTTCCCTTTTCACGAATGTGACTTACCGAATTAGACTATTTACCGGATTTGTAATAACATAAGCAACACGACGGGTGCCACATGTGGAGCAGGATCTGCTTACCCTTCCGGAGCACCTGAGATCACCCCAGTTTTTGGTGGGGTTCGTGTTGCTTAGTCTTTAGTTTTCTATGTTGTGTCATCTGTACTATTATTTGTCTGTTTGTCTTTTTATTTTTGGCCATGGCGTTGTCAGTTTGTTTTCGATCTATGAGTTTGACTGTCCCTCTGGTATCTTTCGTCCCTCTTTGATAGTTATATGGTACTTGATAGTTATAGGTATGGGCTTTGCTCATTGTTGAAGGCCGTACGGTGACCTATATTTGTTTATTTCTGTGTCAGTCTGGTCTATTGTGGACAGTTGTCTCATTGGCAATCATACCACATCTATTTTTTATAAATACAACACCTTAAATATCCGGACACTGAACAATTTTCGTTAGAATATTTTGTGGAAAAGAGAATCGTAAATCCAATGCAAACAAGGTGAATTACGATGAAATATCCATGCGTGTAATGCAAAAGTAAAATTTAGGAAGAGACAGTAAAACTGGGTAACGAAGCAACGTCGACAATGATGTTGATATCCCATAATATATAAGAATCTTGTTCCGAAGCATTGGATATCCTTTCTATCATTTATTTTATAATAACTCTATGTGATTGTATATCCATTGTTTAATATATATAATAATGAATCAATAATATATGAAATGAAAGAAACAAAATGTTTGAAGAGTCTAGCGAGTAAAGAAATTTTTATATAGGCCTTCTGGGGAAAAGAACAATGCGAATATTGTTTACATATTTAAGGCTCAAGTCTGATATATAAATAGTCTTAAACACAGTAATCTGTCCACAGGTCTGATCTGGGGCAGACCTGTCCTCAGGACTGGTTAAAAGCAGACTTGTCCACAGGACTGGTCTGGAGCAGACCTCTCGATAGATCTGCAGCAGTCCTAAAAAGCACACCGTAGGTCTTGTCCCCAACGACGAAGTTAACTTGCTTGTCTGCTTAAAATTTCTCAAGTTAACTTAGAAAGCAGTCAACAATTCTGCTCCAAGTTAACTTTTGTCAAAGTTAGGACCGCACCCATCTGTATCTCTCGACTTTTAGAATTTACAACAAAACAAAAACAAGATTGACATTTTCCCTGTTGACTAGTTTCAATTTACCAAGTAAAAAGTTTACATATCAAAATAATAGCTATTTTTAGTATTTCGCAAAATAAACATGCTGTTGTGAATTAAGTATGAGTCTGTCAAATATCAGAATTTTATATCATTATTAATGGTTACAGCCGAAATATTCATGCAAATAAAATTATAAAAATGTTCCTGAAAAAAAACAAATATGAAAGCAAAAGATCAACCGTTAAAGCTACTACATAATTCCGGGGAGAAAATATATGTATCTTTCAAGAGGCATTGAAAAGTATTCGATTTCCGTCAAAAGCACGATGGAACCTGCAACAACATACATTTTTAATGTGAATTCAGAAAATATTTAGTATTAAACGTTGGATGCTTTAAGCATTTATTAGTGTTACTGTAAATAATGTATGACTATGTCACCGTTGACATGTGTATATTTGTATGTGCATTATTTGCCTTTATGAGTTGAGTTTGAACATGGTTTTCTAATAAAGATTGTTTTATCTGAAATTAATATACAACCTAACTTAAAAAAGGGTTAAGAATATGAGACGGGGAAAAAACTGCAAAATATACACGAAAGATGGTGCATCCACTATACAAACCCCCGTCAGGATTTGTAGATCTTTAATTTTTTATACTTTGAAAATAAATCTTTTATGACACAGGACAGATTGTTCGTTTAACGTGGTGGTAAATGAGAACAGATATTCCTATATATATCACTAGAAAAATGCCTATTGCAATTGATAGAAATATTTATTTTTTTTTTTTTTTTCATTATAGGTGATTGTCGAATTTCCACTCGATGTTTCCCTTACTATTGACGTCATCAGAATAAACGTTTACCTACCGAACGATGTCGTGGGTAATGTATCTTGGAAAATACATCAATCTGTTTTTGTAATCATAGTCCATGGCAAGCACATAACTATCTCCGTGCTCAACCAGTACAGTCACATTGCGTGTATCAACATCAAATTCCATAACTAAAGTGTTGGTTGTGTACAAAAGTTTTCCTGAAAAAGCTGACATAAAAATAATACGATTAGTATCCTAATTATTTCACAAAAATCTATACTACAATACATGTAATAGGATAAAACCACTGTAATAGCTTACAGTTTTACTTAACTCCCGATTTCTTTATTTTTTTTTTTTTTAATGGTTAAACTGAATAAGGATGTAAACAAGACGACAGACAAATATGCATACTTGTAAATAATTTACAAATTATTTTAATGAATGTCACGCGCAAAGATAACGTTTTATGTAATTCCTACTGCTAACCTTTCACTTAGAAATAAAACGTATTGGAAATGGACGATATCACATTTTTCTGAAAATAATCATATTATCAAAAATTGTCTCTTTTAGATATATGTCTTTTTCGGAACTACACGATTGTATATAAAAAAGGAAAAAAGACACGAACTACTTTCAGACAAGATAACGCAGTTAACGTTAAGGTTTGAACACTTGAGATTCAAATAATAGATGTACGCTCATACATATTATTTCTTCTTTATTACAACTCTGTAACAGTTGTTTTATTTACAGGAGTTATGTTTATTTGATGACAAATTAGTTCATCTATATTTGACTGGTAGAATGTATGAAGACCTACTCAAAATTCATAGTGATATATGGAGAACTATTAGCAACATGGCGACACATAATAAAAAAAAACAAGTATGGTACTTGTTACAGATAACACGCTATTCGAGAATGACTCCCATCTTGTAAACTTGAGACAAACTTTTAGGGATGACATATACAAAATATTACTGATAATCTTAATAAATAAGCTTAGTATTTTGAATAAGAAGACATCTAGATTTAAGTCGACAACATTTTGTATTTATTTTGTGCCAATATTGCTGCAATTTACATTATGCAATCCATCTTGAGTTACCAAATTTATGATACTGGCATTTATTTATCATTGTAAAGTTCAAATATGGCCATCTTTGATTGATGTGGCCAATCATTTCTGGTATACAAACCATCGTGTGATACACATATGAAGACTACTTATTTTTAGTGACAATTCAGCTTTTTTACATATACAGGAGAACATATCTTTCAATAAAGAAATATACATTACTTGTAGCTTTGACAAGTTTTATATAAACAATGTATGTCAGCTGTTTTCTATTTTGACAAGGCAAATCAGAAAATATTTGTTTTCTAATCCATATTTAAACTGTTTTGTGTATATTAAGAAAGTGTGGAGCAGAACAGCCAAGAGTTAATTGTAAGACAGGTCTGATACAATTGGAGTTACATGTATGGAATACGAAGTTAACTTTATACAGAACTGGTTTCGAAGTTAACTTCAGTAGCCGAAAGGTACATAAAAAATGTCGATGATCCTATATTTGTATTGAGATAGCCACACTTGGTGAACATGTTCAAAATATATTCATCGTGATAACATAATAAACTCATCATAGATACCAGGATCAAAATGATGTACGCCAGACGTGCGGTTCGTTCACAAAACACTCATCAGTAACGCTTGAATCAAAAAAGATAAAAAGGCCAAATAAAGTACGAAGTTTGAGAGCATTGAGCACCCAAAATTCCGGAAGGTTCTTTTTAAATGAAGGTAAGGTATTCTATTCCTGGAGTAGAAAATCCATAGTATTTCAAAAATAATCAAAGTTTTGTATCAGTTAATTCATAACTATGACCATATCAATGATAATTCATGTCACCACTGAAGTGATGACTACTTAGCGGGTCATACCCTCTGGGATTAAACTTCCACTATCAGTGGCAATGGCCTAGCGGTTGTAAACAAATCATTATAACAACATAGTTTCACAGGATGTATTGATAAAAGACGGCCTAATAGGCCCGAGACAACTATTTTGTACATCATTTTAACGGTTCACAATTTGTTTGTTACATGTAAGTTTATATACAACGTGATAACCACTAACATCGGTGTGGGGTCGTCAGTTCTGTTGATGAAGAACAAGTTCCTGAATTGCAAGTTGCATACGTTTACAGCACCACACGCTTTTAATCAGTCAATTTTGTTTATGAACGAAATTCGGAATGAACTAAACAATCAAACAGAATAAATAAAAACGTAAAAAAACGAAAAAAGAAAATGTTGAGTTGTTCAGTAGATGCATTCTTGTTAAAACATCAAAGACAAATCAAAACAAAATGTCGCATTACAAATCAGATCAAAACAAATCAATACAAACTAATCACACAATTTTGTATCGTGATTTCATATGTCAAGCTTTGTTACTTAATATTAAAATTCATAACTGGTTAATTGTGTTCCCGCCCGCTGATTCAGTATCGTGATGTCATTATCCTCGTCGTCAATTTAGACATTTATTTGACCTTTTTGTAAATTCTTTCATTCTTATAAACTTTCAAAATATGACCTCTAGTTGCAACATTCTCCAGCCTGATTACCATACATGTTTTTGTTATTAATTCGATATAAAACCATGTCCCACACCAAAAATAACAACTTTCGTGACTTATACAAAGGATTATGAAACGTCACTTGAATCTGTATTTTATGAAGTTGTATCTCAATATCCAGCAGGTACATGTATTTACTGTATAATCCATTTAATAGTTACTTTCAATATTCCGTAAATATAATATAAGAATAGGTGGTATGATTGGTAATGATCAACTATCGTCCTATATGTTTCTATTTAGCTTGCGAAAATAATACAGTACGCAAGGATACTTACACGATGCCAGTATTGTGCAATGCAGTAAAACACAGAAACAAAGAGAACTTTTACTTCCATTTCCGTCAGAGCTAGGATTGTATCAACCTTTATTTGACTGAATATGTAAACGTGAATGTTCGGTTTTTACTATAGACGAAATAATGTGTTTACTTATGCGTACCTTTCCAACAGGTGTTTTTTTTTTTTTTTTTTTGCTGGTATATTACAAATAATTGGGATGTTCAATCCGCAAATAGTGTATTTAGAACTTATTGACATTTACTCACTGCTACAAAACGATTAAAAATGAAGAAGAAATATTGATCAATTTCTTTTGATTATTACATGATTTCAAATATCTGAAATACCAAATCATAAATACAGATACATAGGCTACACATACTTAGACATATTTAAGGTATCCTCGTTAACTCCTTTTCTAGCGGCACCAACCATTGTATTTAAAGCAAACAGCTATCATTTTAGTTGGGTACCTGGTTTTGTTGTGTCAGACTTAATGTAAAAAAAAATGATATCACTGCACTCGTTGGTGTTCAGTCATTTCCTCCACTTTATCTTGTCCAGTAAATTGTAGGAAAAGACTCAAATTGTATCTTTGTTTACAATATGTTTTTTTTTTTAGATACAAAGATTATATCCTTCGATATAACTGCTTAAATTTTGTGAATTTTCCGCTAGGTTAAAATGTTAACTTTTGAAGGCTTCACTATAAGTTTTCATCTGAACATGAACAGGATAAAATGAAGCCTATCTTTCAGTTGGTTATCAATGCAAACTAAAAAATCTGTTTTTGATGATTAAATTACACGATTAAAGATGATTGTTAAGCAGTATAAACAACTGCTTACTCATTTAGGATTATCTATTGTCCTTGATATACATGAAACATGGAAACAAGTCATGCAAGTGCAGATATATTTTGTGTGAGCTTCATTTTGTTCTTTTGCATCAATTTTGAAAGAAGAAATATAGAGGAATACAGAAAACACTGGTGTTGACATGAATTATCATTGATATGGTCATAATTATAACTTAACTGTTTACAACACTTTTTTCAAATACTAAGGCTTTTCTACCTTAGGAATATATTATTTTAGCTGTACATGCTGTATTTGGCAAAACTTTTAGGAATGTTTGGTCCTCAATGCTCTTCAACTTCGTACTTTATTTGGCCTTTTTTATTTTTTTTATTCGAGCATTACTGATGAGTCCTTTGTAGACGAAACTTCCCGTTTGGCGTAAATACAAAATTGCAATCCTGGTATCTGTGATGAGTTTATTGTAAGTTTTTAAGATTTTATCATTTCATTTGTTTTCGGTGGGGATAGCGGTGGGATGCGGGTATGGGGTTGAAATTATTTGAAAAATCAACTTATGACAATAAAGGACAGTTTCAATCTACAAACTCTAATTCTTTCTGGTAATTCTTATTTCATATTTATTTTTTTACCTTTAAATACCTCATTATTTTAAAAACAACATTAAAATTGTTCGATAATCAGTTATACGTGTATTTACAGCAAATGCACGGAAATATGTATATAAGAGCTAATAATATAGATGGAAATAATTAATAATTTAATCACTCAAATTGATGAAATTAAAAGTTGGAATATTTATGTTTTACACTTAGATATTTTCAAATTACTAGAAAATGTATGCATGTTACAAGTTTGCTTGCAGATTCTTGTTTAATACATGATCTTTGTAAGTGTATTTTATTTAGGAAAGACAGTAATGTTATTAAAAACTATCCCCATTTTACTATAGATTTCTCTAATGCAAAACCCAGTTAATGATGTTGTGCTTTTCAAAATTGGTACATGCATATGTTTCCAATGAATGCAAAATAAAACATGTAAAAATTCCAAAGGAAAGGAAGACACGGCTTAATTCATAACAGCTTTTCCTAAAAATATTCCAGACATTTTTTTAATCAAGAAACTAAATTTCCTTCTGGTAAAGTTAAATTTCGATGAAGTTTGCTAATTGTAGATCCTGTTTGGTCAAATCGCATGCGTGTTAAGGTCTTAACGAAATAGATAAATTAAAACATATCCTCAATCCTGAAACAAAACAGAACACTAACAAATAAGGCTCCTTTTAAAAAGTCACTAAAACTGAGGGCAGGGAGTCCTTGATAATATTTGAATCTCTTATATATATATATATATATATATATTTATATATATATATATGAAAGGATTATAGTAGAAAGTGACTGTATTGTTTATTTTCATTGTTTTACTGTATTATATGTATATCCTGTATAATGTTTGTAAGCCATTGGCGTAAAATGCTTTTCAATAAAGAACTTATATATCCATTGCCTATCAATTGTTGGTATTAGCATTCATGATCATGGTAATCTTTGGACACATGAATGAACAGTTTTAATTTCCTTTACTACAACTGGGTCAACTATTATTGGACTGAGGGTATTATCAAATTAGTCCGTGCTTCGGTAATGAATAATACTTCTAATAACTTTCGGTAAAATTTCCATCGTTATTCAAAATAAAAGAGTAGTGTGTGTATCTGTACAGAAAATACTGTCTAGTCATTTGTATCTATATCATTAGCGCTATGCATTATCATTTTTTAATTTCATTCTACCACCAAACCCCACCCCCACCCCCTCCTCCCACCAAAAAAAAATTTTCATGAATTCATAGATTTCCTCATGCAAAACCCTGTTCATGTTATTGGAGTTTGCAAAATTGGCACAAGCATACATTTCTAAAGGTAAGGAAAACACATGCAAAATCTCAATGGAAAGGAAAACATGTCCTTATTTAGAACAACTTTTCCATGTTTTCCTTTTTTCCGCTGACATTATAAAATTATTAAGTTTCCAACTCAGACAAAGATGACTTTCGATGAATTTGACTATGTATAGATCCATTGTGTTCACTCCTTGTTTTTAAGTGCCTTATGCATACTTGCTCGTCCTCATAATTCTTGATCGAGATAGATTGATAATAGCTTCTGGGCGAATGGATTTTTTTTTTTTTTTTTTTATTTACTACAAATGAGACGATACCACGGCTGGTAGACTGTTAGAAGCCCTGGGGCGGTAATGAGATAACTTCATCAACTTTCGTTTAATTTACCGATGATATATTAAGCAATTTTAAGAAACCAAGGTTCCGACTACCCACAGAAACGGTGACCATAGACGTATTTAGCTGTTTTAAGTTCCCTTTTGGTCGCGTAGCACTTCGTGTGTCAGTTCTTATTCTGGTTTTCTAACGATTTAAACTCAAATAGGAAGGTATTTGAAAGTTAGTTAATGTAGAGCTGCATCCATTGCAAACATCAATTTTCGACTATTTGATTACTTAAAAGTGAATGGTAGCAAGTATAGTCAAAAGTATGGCCTTCGACAATGAGAAAAAATCATACTGTGTAGTCGGCCATAGAAGGCCCGCCATGAAAAATGCGATACAATTCAATTAAGATTAAAATTGTCCTACATTTTAAAGACACGATATAATTCAGTGATTTGAAATCCCACCCTCCCATAATTGGAGCAAAACTATTATAATACATAAACATATAAGAGCTGTGTCTGTTATTTACATTTCCAGAATGATCCTCGTACAAACAATATTTTGAATTGTCATCTAAGAAGTTTATGAAATACATCAAGTTAATTTTCTACTGTTTATCGTTGTTTGACCATTGTTTACTTATATATTTGTACCAACAATTGGTAACGTGTTTGCTATTTGTATGCGATATTTTGATAGACTATGAAATCTAGTAAACTGTAACTTGTATTTGTATCACAATGCTTGTATGTGCCAGTATATATAAAGATTCCGAACTCAATATTTTGTCATGGCACCTATTGTTGCGTTTCCATTGAACATGTGTCATATTTGTTAATGCATCCGAAACATTTGCCATTGCGTATCCAAGGACTCACCACACCAACATTTACGAAACTGTGTTTCCAAGGTTCTATTTAATTGAATACTTCATGGATAGCAAATATTGTGTACTGTTATTTTTTTTTTATAGAAAGCCGTACGGTTGCTTAGATCCACTTAATTTAACACTTTGGTGGTTAGTTGTCTCACTGGCAACCATACCAAATCTCCATTTTTTTTATCAGAATACATAATATAGAATAATAGACTAATACAATACAATATAGAATTATACACACATGATGCCAGTGATACGCAGTGGGTAACAGACTCAAGACAAACCAGATTCTTACTCCCATATTCGTCAATACAAGGATGTCTTCATACTTAATTCAACTTATAAGACCTGTAAACCTCAATCATCCGGATTTTATATCAACAAAATATGATTTTTAATTACCTGGCATGATACATGATCTTTCTTCAATTACAGATATGAAGTTTAAAATTCGATCTTAGGCTATACAATTAATAATTTTCTCATTGCTCATTCAGTTGGAAAGTCGATAAAATCAGTATCAATATTAACGTTAGATAAGAAAGCTACCTGTTCAACCCAGGTCTATGAACAGGTGTTATATTACAATTACACTATAATTGTGTTGGACCATCTGTTCAACATTTTTTACACTTTCCATTAAAACAAAAGACAGCATGTCTTTATATTTAAAAGGCAGGTCAATAGTTTCGCATGTGTCACACACCTTTTGACGATATCTTGGATATTTTGATATGATGATCAATTTCAAAATAATGTCACACAATTATGTAATATTATTTAAGACGATGTTCTACTTTATTAGCTAATAAACAATGATAGGCTGTAGCTTGTGTACATTATCTTGATCTTTCAGAAACTACTTCTTGTATGCAGATAAATCAAAAGACAATTAGGGATATGCTTTGCACAAATCACACGTGCATAATTGTTTAAATACTTCATGTGTTTTGTTTTAAGACATGAAATAGATTTATTTAAAACATCTGAATATTATCTACCTGTTATAACCCAGTAAATTAGACAGAAGTGGCCAAGTGTTTAAAAGTTCTATCTCCCAGATATATACGGTGTACTCCAAAACAAACGTAGAAATTGATTAATAAAGGCAACAGTAGTATACCAAAGTCATAAATCGATTGAGAGTAAAAGAGGGTTCATTTTGTCGGCAACTCGAAGAATGTTTTATAACTGGTGTGTTTATTCCTAACGTGTGGCTAGTTTACAAATATAAATGGTAGGTACTAATGTAGTTTATAGCAGTACTACTGCACGAACAAGTATCTGAGTCTATCGTTTCAGACACCGTGTATTATTTAACTTCATTGTTTAAGTTTCTTTGGTGCATTCAAGTAGTACATTTTCAACACAGATGTATGGACATGTTTTATAACTCCTAAAATCTACACGGCTAATAACAAAATGATGACTGTAGTCGACTCGAAACATTATGGGCCTGTGGCCAAAACATATTATGTATCGGTGTCAGAATATTATTATTAAGTAGCTGATAGAGCAGTATTATTTTGTGTATTAACGTTACCCTGTAACAGGTTTAATGACAAATCGACATAAAAATGGAGCAGATGCAAGCAGGTCAAAACAAATAAATGACACACTTTTGAATCGTGGTTTCAAATGAAAAAGCTTCAAGACCAATCGAAGAAAAACAAATCAAAAGAAATCAGATGATAACAAAACAACCCAAATCTATGACGCAGTTTTGTATCGAAGTTTTAAATGTAAAGCTACTGTGATAGAAATTCAAAACTGGTGGGCTGTGTTTACACGCAGTAATTCTTTTTCATGTTATATTTTACGTTGCCTAATTAGGATAACATATTTGATATGTTTTAGAGACTCATTTACATTTTTTTTGGGTCCATTACAGATACGTGTTTTGCTTTTTGACTCGATATGAAAAAGTTTAATCACAAAATACTGAACTCCGAGGAAAATTCAAAAGAAAAGTCCCTAATCAAAGTGTAAGATAGTATCATAAAATAAAGAAAAAACTATCAGACATAAATAATTAATACACCTAGTTTAAAGAAACACACACTAATAATCAATTTAAAATGTTTTGGAGTATTATTTTATAGAATTTTTGTTTGTCTTACATATGGTTATTTCATTATTATTTGTTTTTTCTGAATGGTAGGAATTAGGAATCGAATAATTGGCAAAATAAACATTAGGTATGATGTCTCTATAACCCCGAATTAATTTGATGAATACACTTTAGAATTTATCCATCTTCCGCGTGTGCAATATACAAGTAGATTTTCGTTTGAGATGGAAACATATCTTTACTACAAGAACAAATTAAAATCAGAAGTAAACAACTATTTGATATTCTTTCAAACAAAATGCCTCAGAATATGCAATATAGAATAGTTGAATAATACAATAAGATAAAGAATTATACTTACATGATGTCAGGGGTACGTAGTGAACTAATAAACACATACACAACCATATTCGTACTCCCATATTCGTCAACGCATGGCTTTCTTTATATTTAATTCAACTTATAAGGCTCGTAAAACTCAATCACTCGGCTTTTATATCAACAAAGTATGTTTTTAAATTAAGTGACATCATAATTGATCTTTATTCAATGAAAGATGAAATTGTACCCAAGTGAATTTTAAAAACCGGTTTTAGGCTTTAAAATTGACATTTTTTTCATTGAAGCTCATTCAGTCGGAAAGAAGTATACAATATGTATTTATATTTACTTTAGATAGGAAAACTAATAGGTGTAATACCACCATTGATTTTTCCTTATCAGTCTTTATTAAGTTTGCACTTTTCAAAAAAAAAATGTGCAGAATTTATCTTTCTTTTAAATAAAGAAATACTTTGCATGAGTAAAGTTTTATCCTGTCCAATTTAATAGACAAAATTTCACATAATATTTAATTGCATATAATAAAATAACCATCACTGGAAGTTAACATTCAAATATTTACCTTTTTCCTGCGTACAAGCTTAAGTAACCATGTAACCTCAAGTTTCCAAAATATTTTATAGAAACACCTAATGAAAAATAATGGTGCTTTGAAACATCCAAGCTATATGTTTATGACTAAGACATTTTTTACTGTAATGAAATGTAGGATTACTTTCCTACAACTGTTAAATTCAAGGGAATATTTTTGTTCGACCCTTTTCGTATGCAACCGATTGTGACGTACTATAATTTAGTGGTATTACACCTAACTACTAGTGGAACCCCGTTCTATGAACAGATATGATGTGTTGTGTGTCAATCCTTCCATTTGTATTGATTACACTAATTATTAAATTTCAAATATGTCAGACAGTTTTGGCAGATATATCATGTATATTGAATAGTTTAATATCTATGTATTTATTAAAGTTGATCATACACGTGTTCCTGTTTATGTAAACAAACACACGTGAGTGTGTGTCTTTAAAGTAGTCATATATTGGTGCTTCATATTAAATAACCAGGTTTGTGTTTTAATATGTGATAATTCGGATAGTGTCATCCTTGTTTGTCCACCTTTAATTAAATGCATATGTAAACATAGGGTTGATTGTTGTATACAGTCCTCGGATGGTGTAAACTTCCCACTAACACCATACACCATTACACCATTCACCATACACCATTACACCATTACACCATACACCCTGTGTCATTACACCATACACGTTAAACCTTTGCACCATACACCATTCTCCATTCTATCTACACCATCCGAAATTACCCATAATGCAATTTAATTTCAAAGAAAGCGTTCAACTACTAAATTATTTATTTATTTTAAAAACGAATTTTGATCACAATATTGTAAATTAATGTATAAAATTAAAAATCAGTTCTTATCAATATTTTGTATAGTTTTAAACTCGTACATCATTCATTCACACCATTCCCGATCGCACGTTACACAATCACACCATTCCTCATACACCATTACACCATTCCCCTTACACCATACACCATAGCACCATACACCTTCTACCATTGTGCCATATGCCATTCGCCACTACACCATACACGTTTTTTGGGGAAGTTTACACCATCCAAGAGCTGTAACAATTGTAGTTTATTTCTGAATTAACGTCATATTTTTCACATTTATTTTGCCTGTAAAATTTTATAAAAGATACAATGTTCTGTATTTAAATCAAGGAAAATGTGTATAAATTTTCATATTTTAAATTGTTGTAGCAGGAAATTTGTTGTATTTAACAAATATATAAACCTTTAATTTTACTGGCAAGATTTTATAAAAGTCTGCGAATGAATATGTTCAATTTGTTTATATAGTTTTATTAGGAAATTATGTTGAATTTGACAAATATAAGTAAAAAAAAACAATGTGTACACACATATTATTTATTCTTACAATTTCATGAGAATTATTTTAATGTTGGTAAATTTTGGGAAAAGTAAATTGCAAAATGATGAAATTAAAGATTAGATTAAATTGTCATTTGAAGTCAAATTTCTTTTACATGTTGAACTTATTTTTGTTTGTAAATTCTAATTAATACAATGTTCTGATATTTAATAAAAATACAATCCAATACATTTAAAAAATAGAATATAAATGCAACTGTTCAGTAGTAGCCAAGCTTTACAAATGAGGCAGGAGGATTTTAAAATAAAAAACTCAGCCTTGATAAAACAAAAGTTAATGCTTCGTCCTATGGTAGTTTTAAATAAATAAATGACTTACAATGTATTGACAATAAATAACTCTGTAGGTCTTTTAATCCATTTTATAAAGGTTATTCTAAAGTATGAGAAGGCACCAGATTCTTCAAAATTCGTCTTTTCATTTTTTAGGAGGAAAACGTGCCGAATCGTTAGATAATACAATGTATCAATATTAATGTCCTTCAAATGTCTGAAAATTGATTTCATTTACATTAGGTATATTGTCCTAGGAACATTTATTTTGTTCTCATAGTGTTGCATTTCATTTGTAATTTAGTAATGTTGTTTCTAACTTGAGTTCTATTTTATTTAAGGACTTTTATCTAAAAAAAATAGCAACCACATCCTTAAAATTATATGTGAACTACATGTTTTAGTTTATCCTAAACATTTGGTCTTTTGATGTTGTCCCTAAAACTAAAAGTCTTACACTGAAATTATATGTTTTGCTTTAAGATCAAAATATTGCCGGAAAAAAAGCAAAACAGAACTTGCGTTTCAGACTGGAAAATGCACAGAATGCATGATTTTGTGTCATTTTTCTATAGCTTCTTGGGGTCATAAACGCCCCAAAACCCTTCGCCAAAATATTTTTCGGCTCGCTCCGTTCTGCGAATATACTTGACATTATTTTTAAAAGAGGCTAGTTCCAGCCAAATTTGACTTTACTATACACATATTATTTCTTTAAGAATAAAAAAAAAAATTTTATATGTTTAATAGAATTGTGAAAATAAATAATCAGTCCCTTGTTTTAATAAAATGAAGAATCATACTTTAACAGTGCACAAAATAAAAAAAGACCTTTTGGTCCACAAAATAAATAACGGATTTAAAACAAATACTCCTCCCCTTCCGAATCTCAAATGGTCGTCCCCTTATATTAATTATGTTTTCAATACAAGAGAAATAGTATTTATATCATGAAAATCATTCAGAAACTAATGAATTAATAAAATTGTTTATTAAACTGAATTTCATTGTTTACATGTATGTTAAATGAACCGATTGAATTGATATTAAATTAGTGAGAGAAAAATGTATGGTTTATTCATAAATTTTCTTTACAAAAGATAATGGAATTATAAACTAAAAATAGCTGAATATCTATAGGAAACACTGATAAACTATATAATTACAATGGAACAGACTATACAATTGTATGCTCATTAAATCTTTTTTTCTCTCTTTTGTATTTCGTTTCTAATAGCTAATTTGTATAATTAAAAGTGGGCAAACCAGGGAAAAACCATTTCGCATCGGTCAATATTTGTGGCAGTGTGTAAATATAGTGAGTATGTTTTTTTTATATGTAAAAGCACGTAAAATAAGGATTTTTTTTTTGTAACAAAAGCATATTATATCAACTTCTTTGTTTTAAATGATTATAAAAATACATATCTAAGAAATTTGAAAAGAAAACTAATATGAGATGTTCATGTATCTGGTAAAATCATTTATTGTACGCCTCATCCGTTTTGCAACATTTTTGCTAATGAGACTGACTTGATGGGTAATAAAATTTGAAACTTTATTTCGAAAAACCAACTTATTGGTAATAAACATTTTTTTTCAAAAGAATTAAGTTTAATTATAACATTATTTAAATTCATCGATATTTTCCATTTGTATAACACATTTTGGAAATTATTCCAGAATGAGATTTCAACGAGACTGAAATGTCAAAAGAATACATCTTTAATCATGCATACCCCTAAAAACGGCGGTAGACATATTATACTATCTGAATGCAGCTGCAGTGACATATTATATTTAAAATTTGTATTCCAAAATTGGCCGCAGTGTATTAACAATATGTCTATCTTTTCAACCAAAAGAAAAACAATGTAAGATGATGAACATGTTATTAATGAATAAGTTGTGGTTGAATAACAAGTTTACGATTTAAATCAGA
Source organism: Mytilus coruscus (assembly GCA_017311375.1). Classification (NCBI taxonomy): domain Eukaryota; kingdom Metazoa; phylum Mollusca; class Bivalvia; order Mytilida; family Mytilidae; genus Mytilus; species Mytilus coruscus. The sequence continues at coordinate 4,843 of JAASAO010001184.1, read as the reverse complement.
TAATTTAAAACCCTCAATAGACTTTTGAATAAGTAGTTTATTATAGGTAACAGCACTTGACAATTGATTGTCTCTGTATGCACTGATCTTCCATGATATGTTTAACTCAAATTAATTTCCCGTAACAATTTTTGTCAACCATTTTGAAATTTCCGTAGTTTGAAATAAACTTAAATAAGGAGATTTGATATCATTGAATGGAAATAAAATTTGTTTTCATAATGATTAAGATAGAAAAAACTATTGAAAGCGTGTACCCCAAAAATATATCTCCTTTTAGTATACACATGTATTCCAACGTTATCAACATTATTGTGTGTTAATAAAAGTAAAAAAAAAGACCTGGATAATATAAACAATTGTACTATAGCGTTTAAAGTTACAATACTACTTCATCCGAAATAACGTGGAATTTTACTGAATAATTAATTGAATTGACAATCCATGTATTTGCTATTTCAAAAATTAGTATGTGCAGATATTTAAAATTACTAAAATTGCCGGGATCTAAATTATCAGTAAGTTGTACATGTTGTACAATTCATTACCGAATAAACATAAAATTGTCTACAAAGAAGAATTCGAAACTGAATACAATTTGTTTTCGTGAAAAATCTTAAAAGTATCCTAGGGTCATTTTTTGATTTTGGAGTTGGTGTGTCCTTTATAAAATCAACCTGACACCAAATTATATAAACGTAAGATTCAGTGTTTAGGTCCTTTTATTAGATACGGCATGCAAATACGCTACCGGGCTGGTAATTCCTAGGGAAATATTGTCCATCAGTAAAATTTCAAATCATGTTTTATGATGCATTAAATCGTCAGTAGTTAACTGATGTTAAAATCTCGAAAATAAACCAGGTAATGTCATTGTGTATCACATATATATGTTGTCTCTTGTTGCAAAATTCTCAGCACTCCAATCATTGTATTAGTACTAACGTTCAATCTCTAAGACCTGAAATAAATTTAACAAAATATTATCATAATTATCAATAATATCAAAAGTCAAAAGGCCTTATATACATAACATCTGCTGATTATTAATTATGCTTATGATATTTTATACAATTGCATGTACATAGAAATATATATATGCATTTCAGTAAGACCAAATAATATTTGTAGTATACATGTTCCAATCATGTACCATTTTGCAAAAGAATAAATGTTATACACAATATTGAAAATGTGCTGCATTCATACGATAATGTTTTTTTTTCTCTCTTTCAATATCTATCATTTAAATTTGCATTAAACACATATAATTTATTAATTGGTTATATAACGGGAAGTTTGTATGATTTCACACATGTTTGGTGAAAGTAAAACTTCAGGCAAACGAACTTATTCACACTGATAATACCTAAAAAATTAAAAGATAACTCAATTACGTCTTCTTTCCACAGATATTTTGTTCTTCTCAAATAATAATGATTGATTAGAAGATACAGTCTACTTAATACTAAGTTTCTAAAGGTATGCTGTCAAATATTACAAAATAAATTAGTTTTAGCTGTTTACCTTGTTTACACTTAATATACATGTAATGATATCAACTTACGTTGCAATGATTTGCAAAATTGTAACAATGTTACGATTTATTGGTATCGGTATCCACACACTAATTTGTTTGTATAGTACATCATCCTAAAATATGGTAACAAGCATTTAAAACAACGTATATGAAAATTAAATCTAAAGCGTTATTCAAAACATTTCTAACATAATTTGTTGAACATAAATACAATTTATATATTTAAGTTTCAAATAAAATGTCGAGAGTTGCATTTTCCGAATTTATAATTTTGATAAAGAATAGCATACTATTACAATAATTAACCTAATTACAAATGTATATGTATGCACTTACAATATCTAAGACAAATAGATACTTAAGCACATGTTTTAGTTCATTGCAGAAAACAACTACCGTATATTAATCTGTCAATTATCAATTTGTTACAATAATCGAAGCAACACGTTATGCTTACCTTTCGATCTAACATTTAAGTTTCGTTTGACAATTAAACTATATTACACAACTCTGATTCAACCTGTAAATGAATAAGGTTTGCATCTACTATAATAAGAAAACGTGCATGTCTTATATATGTCATGCATATTGCAAACTATCATGATTGAGTGATCTTTTTAATAATTCAGACATATTTGATATTTGATTATCTACCCGCAAGATGATTTTATTGTGAATCACAGTTGAAGAATATAACTGAGCATTTTCAGAATATATTAAAGCAATTCTATATGACTGATAATTGTTGATTTTACATTTTCTGTTTTGTCTCATAGAATAAGTATCATTATAATAAGAACAACACGGAATCTGGTAAACAACTTTGTCAGGTAAGTACAACAACTGCTGTGGAGTTGTCTGATAGTTTTGGTTAAGGTTATAACGAGAAATTGACAACATTGTAGAAGTATTCGATTTGTTTTTCGTCGTCTGTTCTTAAAATTGTAATCATTAATGAATACAAAAACATGATTGTTTTCCTTCAGTTGTCTTTTTTATTTTGGGGGGTAAATCAAAGCACAATCGTCCTTTTCTATTCCGCTATTCATATTCTAAACAATATTCTGCTAAATTTAGGGATAACACATTTCATCAATTTGATAATGAGAAAGATAACAATTCGATGTCATCACATGGATACAAACACACAACTTGTCAACAATAAGAGAATGATTTTTACAAAACATCTATGTGACAATAAATTAGAGAAACTTAAAATGTATATCCTCAATGCAAATGTCGACAACATAACTATCAGATAGGAAGACGAATAACTACCAGCGTAACATTGTTATATATCGCTATAGTTTATGACAAAATGAACGTACCAACAAAACAAAACATGGTCACGATTTCACGATTGAATCTATTTTAGTCTGTTCTAATTTTTTTATTATACAACGGTTCCAGATTTGGGAAGATACATGTCTTTCTCTTCAACGTTCTACATGTGCCGTTCCAAAGTAAGGAGCCCGTAATGCATTAGTTGTCGTTAGATATATCATATTTGGTGTTCGTTTATAATGTTAACTGTCCTCAGGTATCTTTCGTCCCTTTCTTGTGTGACAATTACGGCCGTTAGTTTTCTCGTTTCATATTTTGTTATTTTGGACTTTTTATAGCTTACTATGCGGTATTGGTTATGCTCATTATCGAAAACCGTACGATGAACTTATTCTTTTTTTATTATTATTTCTAAGTCATTTGGTTTCTGTTTAGAGAGTTGTGTACTTGGCAATAAGTTTATATCTTATTTTATATGGGAAATGATTGACAGTACTGAATAAATTACTTCTCTTTCTAAGTCCTGACGTCTTACAATCTAATCTTAGTGGCTGTAATGAAGAGCGTATACCATTCAGCAACGAAATTAATTTAGACATGTTTGAGGCAGAAAAGACCTACTTTATAGATCACATATTTGTTTTCTTCAAAATTTTGAAAATCTGAATTGATATAAATACCAAGTGCAAAGATTGAAAAGTAACAGACTGACTTGCATTGTGTAGATAACATATTGAATGGACCACGTATTAGGCAGAATTCAAAATATGTCAGTCTAACATTTCCGCATGACATGACTTAAATGCAACGAGTTTGTTTGAAGTATCATTGTGTTGTCCAGTCTGTGTTTATAAATGTTTCAATGTTTTGCTTGGAAACATGGCCCCGATATCATATATTCATAATTCAGAGCTGATTTGATATGCCACAATTCGTGTGTTTTCTAATATTTCTTCCTTCTTCAAAACATCAATTTCCTGGACGGAGTAAAACCACAAATTTACAGTTATAATAGAATTGATAACAAAATGGTTTTAGCAATTCTCTGTAAACCACCAAAGAAATTTTAATAGGGTCTGGCACTTTTGGTCTCAGATTTTGATGAAACTTTTATATAATAGCCAGTACCATACCTAAAAGCAATAACAGGCAACAAATTGTTCCGGAATATTCCGGTTGCCATGGAAACCACATAGGTTGATTTTAGCAATAAAAGGTCATATTTTAACTCTTGAAAAAGTGAAAAAACGACATTTTGCACTGTTTAGTACTTGATTTATGTGTAACATATCCTTTTTTTCTGAATAATATAATATAACTGACCTTTAAGCTGTTTGAAATTCACATATGTTTTACTTTTACCATTATCAGTTATTTTGCTACCAGCTAGTAAAGATATGCTAAAATGGCAAATTTGGATTTCAGTGAAAAATGCGTAAATACAGGGTATTCAAGTGATTTTTTTCTTGAATGCAGCGTCTCCTAGTAAAATGTTAAGTATATTTAGAAAGAACCAATATAGGTCTTCCAGAATATAAAATAAAATCAATGGGCAAATAATTGCAAAAATATTTTTAATGAATGAAAACACAAGATTTTCAAATTCTGTAAATTGTATTTTCTACAAGTCAATAATGATCCAAGTAATTTCCATATTTAAACAATACAAAGATGGCATTAAATTTCTTACAAATTAACAAAATTGATCAGATAAATTTGTCAGTCCAGAAAAATAGTTTTGTTTGCTATGGTAACCGAATTTCGAAAATTATACAATTTTTTTTTCTTTCTAAAATTAAGTATGTATCTTTACATTTTGAAGATTAATTTTGTAATTGAATACAGAGGGAAGAAAGAACTGATTGTGCATATTAGTTTTAACTGATACAGATCAACAAAGTTTGCTATTTATAAAGCAATGTGGGTAAAATGCTGGTCCGACTTAAATATTTAAAATAAAGTAAAACACCTTCTAAGTACATGCAAATTTCATTATATTAAACTCATATTGGTGCAATC